>JAXBDA010006111.1:0-21815 GCA_036023075.1 Gaultheria prostrata | reverse complement strand
CCTTGAAAACACCTTCTGAACACATTGGACGGATCGGATTTTTCCAAAACAATTGGCAACACAAAAAAAATACCCCAAGAGCTTCAATCCGGGAGTCCGGATAAGAAGCATGGGGTATATATATATATATATATATACAAGGAGCTTCCAATAAGAGCCCCTTATTGAACTTACCATGAGGACCTCACTGTTCCCGAGGTAATTTTGATGATCCAAACCACTCAATGTTTTTAAAATGTGTTTTTAAGGGCCCCGCGAGAAATCATAAAAAAAAATACCCGGAAGGGCTTGATCCGATCAGTTTTCGATAAAAATGTTATATATAGCGTTTTTATCAAAAACTGATCGGATCAAGCCCTTCCGCGTATTTTTTTATGATTTCTCGCGGGGCCCTTAAAAACACGTTTTAAAAATATTGAGCGGTTTGGATCGTCAAAATTAGGTCTGGAAACACGAAAATTGGCTAGGTCCGCATGGAAAAATTCAATAAGAGGCCCTTATTGGAAGTTGATCTAGGAAGGGCTCCCTTACATAGCTTATGTAAGGGATTTTTCGTTCGAGATTGAATTTCGACAATCAGAACCGTTAGATGCGTTTAGAATATCTTTTTAAGGTCCAACGCGAGGATTCGTAAAAAAAAAATACCTGAAAGGGCTTGATCCGAGCATTTTTTGATAAAAACATACATATACGTTTTTTATCGAAAAATGCTCGGATCAATCCCTTCCGGGTATTTTTTTTTTTACCCTTACATAAGCTATGTAAGGGAGCCCTTATAAGATCATCTTCCTATATATATATATATATATATATACAATATATGTATATACATCGAGAGAGAGAGAGAGTGAGGGAGAGTGAGGGAGATCGTGAGAGTCAGAGTGTGTAGATTTGGGACACGCATGTCCATGCTGTGTCTCCCAAGTGTCCCCTCCAAAAAATAATTTAATTCAAGGGACATGCCAAGTGGCGTGTCCAATATGTGTCCCCAAGCTTCCCCATGTCCCATACCCCACAACGACCTCTAGAAGTGTCAGTGCTACATAGCGATCTCTGTACTATCTGGAAACCACTGAATCACATGCTGGCAATGGGATTCTCTTCAAATAACGGCGATGTTACAATAGTTTGTGCTGTTTTTTTTTCTCCAAATTATGAAATAAAATGATGTTCAAGGTTGGAACTATTCTATTTTTTGGATATTAGGCGGCAGTTTGTTGCTGGAATTGATACTTGGATGTTTTGCATCTCCACCTTCACTATTTTTTGGATATTAGTCTAATTATGTGTCAGTATTCGATCTTTTTCTGTTGCATATGCTTAGTAATTACTTGATTTGGGCATATATCCTTTTCCATTGTCATACGGACGTTGCTATCTGAGAGATTTGTTTAATGGGTATAGTGTTAACCTTTTTAAAGGAAACAGCACCCTTAGTAATGTATAAGTGCCACGAGTAATTTATTGAGATTTGTGATCTGTTCAAAGAGGTGGTTCCAAAGAAGTGATTTTTTTGGGTACAAAGGGATGAAATGAAACCCATATAACAAGAGGTAATGGGTGTTTTCCGGTGCTCAGGTTTTTTTTTTTTTTTATCTGATTTAATAACAAGGTTAAATTGGAAAAGAGGGACAGTAATCCAGTTTTCCACAGCGACTGTAATCCAGTCCTCTATGCAAAACAAACATGTTATTAACAATTCCATGATTCAATCCAGTGAAAAACAAGCATGCAATCCCAATTCCAATCCCACCTCATTGCTAATCCCCCAAAACTATACCTGGTATAAAACATGCGCTGACAGGGATACTCGAACAACAAAATAATGTCGTACACTACCAGGATATTTATGGCAGTAATGAATGCTGCAAGAACCCAAAATGAATTCTAAACTACATATTGACTGGATTTATATGTTAGTGGTAGGAAGACAAGGAAGACTCAAACGACTAAAATGATAAAGAAACAATGAACACAAACACTGCTTGAAAATTAGAAAGTCACATGATTTTATAACTAGCAGGAGATTCTACAGTCAAGGAAAGAACCAAGGCTAATGCAGAAAAATCAGGACATCAAGCAGTAAACCATAAGTGGGAAACCAACACAAGACATGAGCAACATCCAAATTGCCCATGGTCCCATAGTTAGACCTCCATTATCTTCGGGAACCAAAAATGATGTCCATTTTCAAGTGTATGAGGAACAGACTAAACTGTCTTTTCATTTTTTACAAAATTAGCAATTGTTAGTGTGCGATGGTACATAATGGACTGAAATAGACAACATTTTGCCCTTTGTGAGTTTCAGTTTCACCTTATCCCTATTCTACTCCCCACTAACCGCCCTCACCCTTGCCACCCCACCCACAATACCCAAAGGAAAAAAGAATAGTAAACAGATCTAAATTTCTTTAAGAAATCTTTTCCACTAAGTGTAAATGATCGATCTAAATCACAGTGGGCCCCACTTAAATTCTTAAAGTGCATAAACTTGAGGTGCTTTGTGTGAAGTCATTACCATGTAGCATGCCAATCCTTCACCATCTAAGGTAAAGAAAATAAACATGCCAATTAAGACATCTTTTGAGTGGATCAAAAATCATACACAAAAAAAAAAATTCATACCTTTCCAGCAGCAGATGTTCGATAGCCTTCAAGTGTCTCTGGAGCAGAAAACAGGTGTAGTGCATCTTCTATGGTACAGACAGGCTCTGGGCAAATATTCAGGTGGAGCAAAAGAAATGGTTGAATAGTAGCTGAGGCCTTACTACCTGCTTTGAATGAGAGAGAGGATATCAACAACAAAAATCGAAGCAATAGTCCCCACTGCAGACTTGTTCTCAATGACTCAAATGTGAAACCAAACCATACAAGCCTCAAGTCTCAAAATTGAGTAGGCTACATTAATCCGTTTTCTTCATTGAGCTCTATCAGGGAATCATCTTCCGTGATATCCAGAGAACCTAAATCCTTTAGAACTACAGCCTTTATGGTCAATTTTAATTTACCCCTCCCCCTTAGCGAGTGCTACCATCTACTGTGACCTATCACACCTCCTAACTACCACATCTATCGATCTTGATAGAAATGTTCAAACCACTGTAATTTATTTTCTCTAGTCTTTGGACAATTTTTTTTTTTCCTTTCCTTTTTGGATCTGTCTTCGCATATGTGATGATGAATAAAAACATACTACCATCAACCAATCATCACGGAAGCATTATGTGACCTTTCAAACAACTAATTAAAAGTTGTACGATAACTATTTCTGAAGTCATTACTTCTTAAAATGCATTGAATTTCACAGGTAATTCATTGTTATTCATAAACGTGAGGACTGCAAATGGAGCAATCAGGAGCAGGGGCGGTGTTTCATTAAAGCCACAAACTCAAATGACCCAAATTCACAAAGAGCATTCTAGTCCAACACCCTTGCATATCCATAATCAAACCAAAGGGAGAATCTGATCTCTACCCAATGATTCAAAAAATGGACCAAAACTTACCTACTCCCTCTGTTTCAATTTGCTTGCCCTTTTTGGTGAAGCGAATTTTTTATTTTTTATGGGTAGAATGACGGGGAATTTAACTGGTATTGACTTTCCCAATTTGCCCGTATAATGCTGTGTTGACATGACAGTTGAATGTAGAAAAGAAAGGGCGAAAGGGTAATGTTGCACTACTTTTTATGTTAGCCTTTTCAAAATGGATTTTGGGAGATCTATAAAAGGATAGAAAGACGAGCAATTTGGGACGGAAGGAGTATTAATTCCATTGATTAGGTTCGAAGAATATAAGCACATGGTCATGGATCATCAGTTATAAGCCACATTTTCCGACAATATTTCTGCTATAATATTTCAGTGAGCTATATTTCCAATAAAAGGGTAGGCTATAATCCAAATTGAGTGGGCTCAGTAAATAAGAAATCTTCTGCGTAAAACAACATAGGATACTTGGGAAGACAATATCGTCAACCATGGGAAATTCAAATTTAAACTTCTTTTGAAGAGAAATACTGGATAACTATTCATAAAAGACTTAGTATCGAGTGAAGAGATAAAATTTGGCCTACCTCTTGCCTTCACGACACTTCTCAATTGACCCCCAAATATCACACTCAATTTTGAAGGAATAAAGCTCTGTGTTCTAGTAATTGCAGTCTTGTTTTTAGGGCCAACAGTCTCCCAATAATCATCATCGTCCTCATCGTTTATCGACGAAACCAAAGAGGTTCTTTCCCCATTACTGAGTGAAATTTGACCTTCAAGCTTAAGCAATTCATCATGCATCTGATGCATGATAAAACTTAGGAACTCCTGAGCATCTTCTTGCCTGATAAATATGTGAATCTTCAGATACCAAAACACCAATTACTGACGTAAAACACAAAAATATAACAGCATGGCCACAGAATTGCTCCTCCCAAAGAGGACACAGGTAAGTGCTAACAACAGTGGCGAGCAGTTCAATATTCTTGTCAAGTTCTTGTAGAAGAGGAGGAAAAGTGAAATCTAAGTAGCCAAAACTGGAACTGTATATAGGGATGTTAAGAGATCATCAGGTTTGCTAATTTATCTGGTTGTGAGGAGGAATGCCTCTTGATGACTTTTCTCAATACATTTTACTAACCAAACCAAGCCTTAATTCCCGATCACTTGGGGTCAGCTCTCAGCTCTCTGTGAGAAGAACGTAGAAAGAAAAAATATATTACAAGAGTATTTAACAGTTTCAAAATTTTGATGAACACCTTGGATCTCAATAACATCTAACTGCACAAATACAGGCATTACTATCTTGAGTCAAGGTAGCAAGAGATAACCATCCAATAAGGAGAAAACTAGAACGTAGCAGACTCACACAAGAAAAGAAAACAATATACAGATTATGGTAAAAACCTCAAACCAACTACGCATTCAAAATTAACTCTAAGCAAGGAGTGAGAAATGTAGCGGGTGGCAACTTTTAAGTGAAGTGACTACATGCACATGGGTGTCTGACCAACCACCCTTAGTACTAAGATAGAGGACACAGCTGTTGTATATGGGCATATGACCTGGATACCACTGTTGGATATTCGATTGGGACATCAGTTTATATGTTAAGAAGACTAGCATCTATGATATGAATACCATTTTAGGCTAGAGAAAGGAAGCCCCATCTCTCGCTTCTCTATTCTAGATGAAGCCTAACCATTTCTCTGTCTATCAAGACTCAACACGGAGTGAGGAATCAGCTTCAAGATCAATTGGGGACTCTCCAAAAAGAAGCTGGCTGACAGACAAGACTCTACGTGTTCATTTCCACTATGCAGTTTGCACCTCATATTCTATCACCAACTCACCTTGTACCTCATTTTCTACACCATGGTCATCTATTTCCTCTACATCAGGTTGTTCATCCACCTCAACTTCTAGTTGAGCTTCCACTGCAATGAGATGGATGTCCACCTCAACGATGCTCCACATTTGTTTTGTGGGCATCTCACCCCAAAAGTCGCAAACATTCACCCTCCCTTTGAAACAAAAAAAATGTTAGGGTTTGAGAGATCTATTTCTGCTAGGCGCGTCCAGCAGCATTTCTTAACCCATCTTCTCAGAGCATTGCCGGATCTGTCAAATTACCGCAGTCGTACAGCCATATTTGTTGACTCCGTCCACACATCCATCCAAGTTTTCCACTACAACATCCATCCTTGCTTCCATTGACACTGAAAGGCGTGATTTAATAAGCGAAGTGAACAAAGGAATTATTCACCTAGACTTTTTCACAAGTCATTTTTTTACTTCTTTCTTTTTTGTTTTACAATTTTTTGAGTCAAAAAATTATATACCGAAAAAGTCAAAAAATTGCAGGAAGAGAAAGCCATTCACAATAAGGATGAGATGCCGGTGTTGAGGGTCCACCAAGTCGACCAAGGATCAATGCCACGTCTACTCAAAGGAGGAAGAGTCTAATTTCGTCGGGACAGTTCGAAGGGAAGTAGATGAAGTTGGGATAATTAGGTAATAGTGTAAGCAAGACAACTGAAGGCTGTGGAGTGCGGTCTACTCTCCCTCATTGCTTATGGTCTTTAACTGCTCTAACGGAAAAGACCTTAGTAGCAGGATCCTTCTAAAACGGGTGCGCACCCCAGACAGGAGATCAAATCCGCGTTCTCAAGACGGGAGCTCGCTCCCATCCAGGCGGGAACCTGCTCCTAAATAGGATAGCAGCTTCCACAATAATCTTAAGTACGAAATTCTCACTTCTTTTTCCAAATATATGCAAGGAAGAAGAAAAAGAAAAAAGAAGTAAGAAAGATTTAGGACTCTCTCTTTCTCGTCTCATATTCTACTACTTATTAGTCCATATATTTGGCATTACAAAATCTATTGGAATGTCATTTCTCACTCATGTTTATATATATACCTATAGGAGCCCCTTCACATAAGGGATCCCTTATATAAGTTACATGGGGACCTAGCCCTATTTTCGACTTTCTGGACCAAATTTCTACAATAGATTTTATCGAAAACTGCTTGGATCAAGCTCTTCCGGGTATTTTTTTTTTTTGGAGATTCCTCGCGTAGGCACTTAAAAACACGTTTTAAAAACATTTAGCGATTGGATCGTCGGAACTTGGTCCGGAAACCCCAGGTCCGCATGGTAAGACCATAAGGGATCCCTTATGCGAAGCTTACCGCGTGTGTATATATGTATATATATAATGCTTATATGCGTGCTCTCTTTGCAACTATAAAGCATATGTGCAATACATATAAATACATATAAGTTTATTCAAAAATATTTATTTATTAAATATTCCCTCGCCGCTCCCAAGTTCCCAACCTAGGGAGCTTCTACATATCTCCGCTCCCGCTTTGTGCAACTAAGGACCCTAACCTTCCAGGTCGTTGAATCTCTCATCTTATTTTGCCTTATATTGCTCCAAGACTGGGGGTCAAATTGTATGTCAACACATGTTGGTATCAATATCAATCGAGTTCATCGATCTGCCCCTAGGGCAGTCAGATCCCGAAGGAAGGAAGCAACAAGTTCTGTGATGACCGAAACAAAGCAAGTTAAGCAGATAAAATTCCATTGATCATCTTTATTTGTACCATAAGCAAGGCTGGCATTGAGTTGAACTACTAAGGAGAAGTGAAGAACTAGACAAGTTTTTTTCCTTGGCTTTGTTACATGAAGGGAACAAGTTTTTTACTTTCAACAAAGACAGAGATAACCACAAATCAAAAACCAAATGAAAGGTTCCATCTCAGTTCTGCATCATACAAAACCTTCAGATCCCGGAAAAAAATTTCCATGACTGTTTTAAATGGCTCACAGCGCACCGCGCAATAGTCCCCTAGAGCCTTGGCCCCAGGCGCACCACATCAAAGCGAGGCACAAGTTATTATAAAAAGTAGAATTTTAATATAGGCAAAACTTTCAACACAAGCAAACACTTTTAAAACTTTCAAATGTCATAAAGCATAAACATTTCAATGTTTAAACCACCAAATACAAAGCAAAACATATCATTCATAAAAAGCTAACATATAGACGATTAGCTTGGGACACAACAAAATGAATAATGGTAATCAAATATGGAGTTATGCATGCCCATAAATCATCCTCAACACCAATAACTTCTACTCCATCTTCATCTTCTTCATCCTCATTCGATTTATATCATTCCACATCTTCTTCTTCTCCCTTAGCTGGAACAGAGCAGAGGAGAGCAGATCGACTTCAAAACTCTAGGGTTGGCTGCTGCTAGGACTATTGCTAGAGCAAATCTGATTTCTAGGGCTAACATTTAGTTCCTCTTTACATTGAAGGATATTATCCAGTGCATTTAGCCCACCTTTATGCATCATAGATTAATGGCTGAGATTGATTCTGGCCTAATCTAAATAAAATGGCAAAAAAATCCTTGAGGCGCGCACCACAACGCCTCGCCTTGAGGCGCACGCCACAAGCGCCTCCCCTGCGCCTCGGTGACTTGTGCCACACCACAATCCTGCGAATAAGAAAATATCTCGGATGCTATATCAGCGACCAAAGCAAAGAAGTTGGCAACACCTCAACAAAAACATCAACCCCAATGGTCTACCATTCCTCTTTTCAAATCATAGCACTACCAAAACTTGTGCACAGGGTTTTGGGAATTGCCAAGTGGCGAAGTTCTCTCTCTCTCTGCCTTTCTATAATGGGACCCACAGGACTTAGATTTGGTATTTTGTGAGGAATGAAGAAGAAATGGCATTTACATTTGGAGAAGGTGCTGTAGCATGACAAATTCTGCTTTGGCACAACAACTGGAGAGAGCTCATGGCTCTAAGAAAGGGGTAATAGGAATCAACCATCGACTCAGCATATTGAGCATGGAGAAGTGTTACGTTGTAAACTAAATGTTTATTAATTATTATTACCACCTCGGCCATCCTCATTTTGCTCACTATTTAAGTGTAACGATGGCCATAGAATGACGTCCATTTCAAGAAGCCATAAAAACCTTACGACCAACAAGTAACAACATCAACTTTCTAAAATTGGTATGAACAAATCTACTTCGTGATCATATGGATAGTTTTAAAAATTTATACACCCAATAATGGTGCAAAATATGGACACATTAAGCACTTATCTCCTTAAAAGTCAGAATTTCCATAATAAAGAACAGTATCCTTGTCCTTTCTTTCTTTTGGTAAAACAGATTTCCTATATGTGGATAAGGACAAACAGAAAGGAAATAAGAGAGCAGGGCTGACATGACGAACCTTGGCCTGCCATGTATATTGTTTGAAACATCTGGAGTGAATATTTCCAGAACCGTTTCAAACATGTCGGGGCGAAAAGGCCTCCCGGGTTCTAGAGCCATCTCTTTTTTCTTTGAGCTTATCTCCGTGGGAGCGTCAAAGTCGGAGATAAACTCAACAAATGCATGTAATGTTGGATACCCAATCTAAAAATAGAAACAAAAAAAAAAATCAGTTCATGAGTAGAAATAACATTGCCAGAATAAAGATACTTCAAACAAAACAGTTCACACTACAGTCTACCTTTGGTATGTCACAAGTTTTTAATTCCTGTAAAAGTAGAACGAAAGGAGGACAAGAGAGTAGAGCCTGCAGAGTTGCATTGAGGAAGCATAGATTCCCCAAGTTGACCAAACCCCGAGGTAATAAATCCCTGACAGTTGCACTTCGCCCATTAGATGCCTTGAGAATATTTTTTTTGGGTTTCACAAGGTCCGCATCTTCTGCTGAGCTCACCAAGGCTTCATTTGCTAAGAGGTTAGATGATAAAGTCACAATTTCACCCAAATGGTGAGCCCCACTAAACTCCTTTGGAAAATCAGAAACATTTTCAGAGACGCTTGAATGGGATAGCTCTACATTAGCAATTTTTAATCTTTGTATACCATCACTACAGCTAACAGAACATCTATGATGGACGCTTCCAATTTCATCTACAGTTGTGGCTGCTATCTGAACTGCACTTTCTGTTGTAGAAAATGTCACTGCATTTCTTTTACTGACCAGTTTTGGTATACACCCCTCAGTATGATAGACCTCTGACACTGACAATTTAGTGTTGAAAATGCCCACAGATTTCAAAGTTTCAGAATCAATAGAACCAAATGTAATTTCTATATCAGTCTTTGGGGGCTGCCTCTGCAAGGAGTTGAGTTCATCTTCTGTGAATGACCCAAATATCAAAACCTGCAAGTTATACAACCAATATAAATACCAAAATCCTCTAAACATGAACAAAAGAAATCGGTAGTGTACTAGAAAACCGTCCTTCATCCTGTTCACTCATCCTGAAATCAGAGAATGTACCAGGATGTCAGGTAGTTAATGGGTATTAGGTTTAACAAATATTGTGGTAAATTCGAAGGGGGAGTAAAATTCCAAGGCCAATAAAGTTTATTCGGCGGGGTTGCCACCTAGCACCCGCTTCACTTCAGACAATATCTTATACACAGCGGAAGCAGCAATGCATATGATTATCTGGTGTAATTTTCTATAGATTCCACTTTCCACATAAGGGAAAGTTCGTAACCTTTAGTTTGGCATAAAGTGGGCTGCCAGAATGACTATTTTGAATAGAAGACTTTTGGTTCGACCCAGTTATAGAGGTCAAGATAGAGGATAGCTTGATATACTTTGGTAGGCCATTACCAAACTTGAGGTTTAAAGACAAGCAAATGACTTTACATTGTATCAGAGGTGAAGGGTGAAGTGTGACAGTTGGTCTTAACTTGAGAATCCCTCATCTAGCCTCTAGGTGACAAGGGGATGACTTGCAGATAGCTCAGAAAGACCTGAGGTGTCCCATTCCAACCTTGGCTTCCTAATAGTAGCTTCAATTTGAGAAGGGCTTATAGCTCAATTGCTGGCCTCTCTCGGGCAGCATTAACCCTTCAGGTCAGGTCAGAAGAGCGAAACCTAAACCAATTACTATTATACGCCCATACGTGCAAGCTCTAATGCTTTCCTTGATTGTCGTGATAAAGGTGGGACACTAGAACGTCGAAAAGGTTCAAAGGACCCTACGAACCCACTAGGATAAAAGCCTAATTAAAGTGACTGCCACAGGCATTACCTTCTTCTCCACTTACATCCAAATCTCTGAGAACTATTCACAACCTGAATCTAACCTTAGTTGCAGGAACCTCCTACGGGGGTGACAAATCCAACTCAAAACCTCGCACCCCCCTCACAAGTCAGAATCTCCTAGGAACCTCACTCCAATCGAGAAAGGAACCCGCTCCCAACTAGGATAGAACCTCTTAGGCATATAAACCCCCAAAGAAACAAAAGTAAGAGATACCAAGGAAGAGAAAATGTGCTATAACGATAAGATTCGAGAAAAAGATTAACTCAAATTTGCTCAATTACATAGTATAACCTAATATATGTTGTAGCCGCTAACACCTTATTTACAGTTGACAAGAACGACTTACTATAATATTTACTCATATTGCTATTTATATCTTCGCAAATTATTTATGAACTCTCCAGCCGATGCTCCCGAACAAGAAGTTTTGATGATCCTATGCTCACCTGCCTCTGCCCCAGACCCCGCCCCTACCCCCGCTTCGTTCACCTAAGAATCTAACTTGATCGCATGAGAATACTTTAAGGCACCATCCCAGGTGTCTCCAAGGCCTTATAACCCTTCATTTACCAAAGAGCTCGGATTGGACCAGACCAGATTAAGACGTCCCATGCATGTATGAATGGCTCTCTCTCTCTCTCTCTCTCTCTCTCTCTCGTGCTTCTACCTATTTTCTTGATGTGTGATGTATCATGTTCTAAATCCTCCCCTATATGTCATTTTCAAGAATTTTCTTATCACAAATCCAAAAATGAAAATGCCCTACCTACATACTCAAAATTCGTGTACAAGCATCCTCCGCAAAAACCAAAAAAATGGTTGCGAGAAAAAACTCCCATCTCTGATTCTCTGCAAAGCATTAACAAAGAACTCTTCAACTTGAGTAAAGGACTCTTTCTACCAACATAGCGCTCTGAAACAACCCACCTATAACGTCATTCTAAAAGAACCATCTCCGAAAGCTTTTTCCTTAACGGCACCCAGGTTTTGCTCCTTTATGACACTTTTAAAAAAAAAGAGCAATCCCCAGTGATTGGGCTGGTAACGGCCTAGGAACTCTTGTAAACAGGTAGAATTGGTACCTTTTTGCTTTGTTTTGTATGAAACGGAAACCTACCTGGGAAAAAGAATAGACTTCAACACCCCCATGATATAATAGTGATGGAACAGCAAACACCAAAGATATCAAAACCTAATCCCCGAGAGATTATTCAGTGTCCCTGGGGCACCACCCACCTAAAAGGTGCCCCAGGCCTCTCCCCACCAAGCCACCACAAATTCATGCGGAACCCATACATTTAATCTTGGGCCCACATGAAATGTGTGGTGGGGAGAGGCCTGGAGCGACCCGTTGCGGTGCCCTAAGGGCACTGAATGAGTTTTCCTAATCCTCAGTTCAGTTTCAGTTTCAGTTTCAGTTTCAGTTTCAGTTTCAGTTTCTGAGAAAATGTAGAATGGGAAAAAGGAAAGTACAGGTTCACATCCTACGTTTATATTATATAGGTAAATGCAAAAAGGAAATTAACATTACTTGACGGAAATAAAATAGAATTCCCCCTTCCTAAGGATCTATACAACTCAAAATGTCATACAAGAACTACTTGTCCTCCGTTTCCTAAACTTTCTGAGGAAAAAATCATAGCCCAAACTTTGACAACAATGAAACCACCTGGAAACAAACTAAACCTAATAAAAAAAAAAAAAAAAGGAAAGTACTGCTTCCCCACCATCCATTTCAATGTATAGCTAAAATCTAAAAGGATACTAACATCATTTGACGAAAACAAAATCGAATTCCCGTTTCCTTAAGGGGATCTATACAGCTCAAAATATCATACACTAATTACTTGTCCTTTTTCTCCTAAACTTTCTCAGGAAACAAACATAACCCTCACTTTTTTGAGGCAAAACACAGCCCTAACCATGACAACATTTCAACCAAACGGAGACAAAATAGAAATATATTTAGAGGGAGAGAGAGAGAGAGAAGAACCTTCTGATCAGTCATCTTTGCCAGAGAACTCAAGGGGCAAGCACGAAATCCTCAAAGAGAAGCTTGGATGGGGGCCATCAGAGACCAAATGAAGCCACTTCGTTCGAAGCCAAGTACTGGAGAGAGGAAGAGATTGCCAATCGATGACGGAAGACATGAAAATGGAGATATTAGAAATTGGGAGAGAGAGAGAGAGAGATTGGTGTGTGGGTCTGTCTCTCTCTGATGTTGGCCTGAATCTGCAAAATTATGCAGCCTAGTTTTGGGCACAATCAGACTAAAAAACAAGTTTCATGAGGAGAGAGAGAGAGAGGGGGGGTTGACAGAAGACAAATAAACCAAATGGTTCTACATGAAAGCAGGGACAGCAGGGTTTGGGAGATATTGGTATAAAAGGGAGCTTGTAAAATTTGAGAGTGGCCTAAACTACATCCCAGCCCTTGGAACTAGGCCTGTCAATGGATTGAATTTAATCCGATCCTGAAAAATTCGAATTCGAATCCGATAACTCCAATCCGATAATTCGAATCCGGTAATTCTAATCGGATTCGGATTGGATTCGGATTTTATTGGATTTTATCCAATAAGAATCCGATCCGAAATCAATTTTTAATTTTATTTTATTTTCTTAACCCACCCGTGTCTCCCTAATCCGATAATGTTTTTTTTTTGGAAAAACATTATTCAAAAAAAAAACATTATTGCCCCTTGGTGGGGGTGCCCAAGCTTAGGAACTTGTGGGGCTTACCAGGAATCGGCCCTCAGATTGTATTTATTGATGAAAAGCGTGTCATGAAAATTCAAAGGAAACCAAAACTGTTGGCTCCCAAACTCACATTTCTTTCCAAATATGGTTAGCCTTCAACTGAAAAGGGTGATTTTTTGACTAATTTTTTCTTAATTTTCAAATATATAGGTCTCAATTGACAACGGTTGGGTTCGGCTCAACTGCTCAGGTATTAGCAAAACTAAAACCAAAACTGAAACTCATCAATAATCTCCCTTGAATCAAGTCCACTATTTGCAAGATGTCGGTACTCAGTAGATCATTTCGACACTTATGAAATTGGCCAGTACTTCACAGATTCCTTCGGTTTCGTTATTTGGAAAGCATTAAGTTGCATTTTTCAAATGAGGGTTTAGAATTAGATATGGCCCGTGAGAAAAGATAACAAAGGAATCCTTACAACTCAACACTTTTGACCAAATATCAGCAGAAATGAGCAATGAGACATTGCCTTGTGAAGATGCTATAGGGAAAAAGAAAAAAAAACCGGATTGAATTCGGATTTCGGATTGGATATCCGGTTTTTCGGATTCGGATTTTTTATTTCGGATTTTGCGAGTTCGGATTCGGATCGGATTTGAGCTACTTCGGATTCGGATTATACCGGATTCGGATCCAATCCGGTCCATTGACAGGCCTACTTGGAACCAAAGGCTAAGATTAAAATTTAAAAAATCCCAACCCTCCTCACGTGCTCTCTCTCTCTCTCTCTCTCTCTCTCTCTCCCACACGTATTCTCTCTCTCCCTCTGGAATAATCACTGAAAAAACCATTCCCCGTCCTTCTCTCCTCGATCCACCACCAAAACAACAATCACTAAATCATTGGATACAAACCCTGTCACGCCCTCAATTTTCAAAGAATAATATATTCATTATCCACGTGGAAGTCAATAATTTCATAGTCAACGTCAAAGTCTCCCATTACAACCAACATGTTTAAGGTCAACAAATCACAATTGTCTACTGGTACTCGCACCCCCAAATAGAGTTAAACAAATCTCAAGTGTTATTACATAGCCAATAGCCAAAACCAAACCAAACCAAACCAAACCGAGCCTTATGTCCCAAATCAATTGGGGTCGGCTACATGAATCTTTTTCCTCCACTGAGCTCTATCAAGTGTTGCTTGCTCACTTAGCCCTAGTAGACTCAAATCCTTGCGCACTACCACATCTAAAGTCAATTTGGGTCTTCCCCTCCCCGGAACGTTGCTACTCAAAGCTATCCTATCTGCTCTCTTAACTACTGCATCCACTGGTCTCCGATAGACATGCCCAAACCACCTAAGCCTATTTTCCCTCAACTTCTCCTCTATAGTTACTACACCTACCATTTCGCGGATTGTTTCATTTCTAATTCTATCTCGTCTAGTCTTACCACACATCCACCTCAACATTCTCATTTCCGCTACACTTATCTTGTTCACCTGTTATTTCTTAATAGGCCAGCATTCTGTCCCGTAAAGCATCGTTGGTCTTATGGCAGTTCTATAGAATTTACCCTTTAATTTTGTGGGTACCCTTTTGTCACACAATACACCAGTAGCGCTTTTCCACTTGAGCCACCCTACTTGGGTCCTATGGGTTACATCCTCTGCAATTTCTCCATCTTTACTAATAATAGAGCCTAAATACTTGAAATGGTCACTCTTTCCTGGTCTTGAATCATCACTCTTTCTTCGGACGCCCTACTGGAACCACTAAACTTGCAAACCAAAATAGAGTTACAATAGCCAAAAGATTAATCAAAATAGAGTTACAAAATCATCTCATCAAAATCATAAGTCCAAAGATGATAAAATAACTCCGCTATTGAGCTTTCAAAAAGATGCATGCATACACTTCAAGCATTCCATGTCATATTCCTCCATGCTGGGTACCTAAATTATAAGGGTGAGCTCACTAGTCCAGTAGGAAAACATCTATCTATCCTACTTGGAAATGCAATGGACATGAGGTAAAGACAAGAAGATGTAGACCGACACAAGGTTAGAGCATTAGCAAATAACACAAAGAGATAAACAAGTTTGAAAGTTCTTATAGCGATTCAATGTTCACACTACCGTACTTAACTCGTACCCGACACGACGCATGTGTCCAAAGTGCCCATTTTTTTGTATTACACGTCCATCATTATCATTTCATCATCACATTCCTCGCGACATGCCCGGAGAGCGGACCAAGTATCCTTCCGCGCATACCATATAGGCACCGTGTCCACTTTCCGCTTGGTCGAAGTACATTCCTCACGAAACGTCCATAGGACGAACCGAGTATCCTTCCGGGCTACCATTTAGGCCCCGTATCCAATGTTGCAAGTCCGCAATTCCATTTGTTAAGTTTTCATGTTAACCTCGTGTCAAACATGATACATGTGTCGAATCGTCCATACATACGCATCTCATAAACCCGACTCGACAATTAACCAATCAATGCACCAACCGTATATGCCAAACTTCCGTTAATCTTATCAACGCAATAGCACACTCAACAACAAGAATTTCTCATGGCTAATAAGTATCTAAGTATTACCAAATCAAGAAATCACATTATGTGAGTGGAAAACACGTTCGGAGGCCAAACAAGTGTGAAGGAATAGACCAAAGCTCAAAACAGGGATTTTCCAACAAACTGCCAAAATTGCCCGGTCCCGCCCGGGCGGAAATTCCAGACAGCACCCCAAAAACTGCTCAAAATGTGATTTTTGGGGATTTTGCTCTAAAACTCCGATTTCGATGATTCCAAATCCAAATATCAATAGAATGGAGTGTAGGGGAAAGATTCAACAACTAATTTAAGTGGGAAAACAATAATCAACATGAATCAAGGTTTTTCCCCAATCAAAATTACACAAAAATGGGTTTTCAAGTGGGTTTGATACAATCTAGCAAGAATATCATGAAATTGAGTTACAAGTGAATGCTGAATCAACTAATTTACAAGGAAATCACATGGGAGCAAGATATCAACATGTCTTTATCCAAAAATGACTAGAAATGTGATTTTCAAGGGGATTTAGCACGAACAAGGGAGAAGGGGATGCAATACACACACATCATATTTACAAGTTGAATTGATAGAAATTCCCCTAGTACCTCAAGCAAAGATCTTGGAACACAAGTGTGGGGAAGCAAACCCTAACTTCAAACCAACAAACCCACCAACTCTTGAGCTTTCCAAAGCAAACCCAAGAAGAAATCAAGCTCCTATGCTCCAATGTTGAAGGATTTGTGAGAGGGTTGAGTGGGATTGAGAAATTTATGGAGGAATTTTGAGGAGAGAAGAAGAAAATGGAAGAACACCAATGGGGGAGGGGGTCGGCCTTTATGTGTGTGTGTGGGGGGGGGGGTAGTGATCCCTCTCTCTCCTCTCATACACCACACATATACACACACATAACTGTAATTCAAAAAATTACACCCTAGGTCCAAATTTGACTTGTGTATATAATATGTGACCACAATACTTATTTTCATAAACCAAACTTAAGTAAAGACTATAATTTTGAGTTTTCTTTACTTTAATTTATTTATGAAAATAAGGAAGTACCCCTCATTTGGAAACAATGACATTTCCAAAATTTTGAAATTTTAATCACATCAAAATCTCATCCCCTCACTTTTAGTACAAAACGAAAAACGTCACATTTGCCTCCGAAGAAAAATGGTGAAAGACGACTTTGCTTTACTCAAAAATAACTTCTGATTATACCGTTGTGATTTGAAAAATCCACGGAGCAATTACTGGGACTTTTTATTGGCCAAATCGAAACTTCTCCAAAAAGTGATTGTTTTTACACGGTCCCTTACAAACCCTAAGATAAGGAATTGAGAAACAAAAGCCTCAGAATCCTGAATTCAAAGGAATATTCTTCTTCCTCATTCCATTTTCTCAGGGCACCAAACAACGAGTCTCTGTGTAGTGTTGATTTTATTCATTTTATATGTTGAAATCTAAGGGTGAGCAAAAAACCCGTCAAACCGTGAATCAAGTCCAAACCGATTGGTTTGGTTCGGTTTTTTAGTAATGTGGTTTGGTCCTGGTTTTAAAAAATTAGAATCCGTATTCAAATGGTTTAGTTTGTGGATTTACATTCATGGTTCTGGTCCCAATCCGATCTGAACCGTGTATATTGTATATAAATGTGTGTGTGTGTGTATATATATATATTAGCTATAGTTAACTAACTTCCTAATTTAATTTATTCATCATTCCTTCTTTGTGCAAGATTTTATTTTGCCTAAGATTCATAATTTATTCTGTTAATTCCAATACACCAGTAGTGGTTTAGTCATAGTCAATAAATTTGCTAATAAAATTCTCTATTCCAATTTTGATTCCACAACACATTTCTATTTTTCTAAATCTCTATACATGATTTGGTCATTGCCTATTCCTATTCCTTGTTTTCCTTCATTACCATGATTAATTTTAATGATATTTTAATAGAATCGGATTTAATATAAGTTTTGGTTTATTAATCTTCAAAATTTTCAGTACTTTAAATAGTTTAAAGAAATAATATCTCGATTTTAAGCAAACCGTGGTTCGAAACCAAAACCGATCCGTATCTTAATGGTTTGGATTGGTTTGGTTCTATGCCTTTTATGAGTTGGTTTGGCTCTCAAAATTGATAATCCATAGGTAGTGGCTTGGTTCTTACTTTACTACAAAACCGAACCAATCCGGTCCATACTCACCCCTATTGAAATACACATATATTTCGGCCTTTTGAACTTTACTTTAACTGAATATTCTGTCAGATTCTCTTTGATGTGTTTTAGCCTCGACATCTTCGCCGGCAGGTCGGCGAGCGTGAGACAGCCGTTCTCTCTCCTTATCGTCAGGGGTATGGGTGAAAGTGGGAACCGGATAAACTGGACCGAATTGGCCGGTTTCGACTCCTTATTTTATTATCCGGTGCAGTCCTAGTTTGAGACATTTGGAAAACCGAAAATCCGGTCCGGTCTACGGTTTTAGAGGTTATTACACCGGATTGGACCGGTATACATATATATATATATATATATGTATATACCAAAAAATGTTGGGGCTGGGTATCGAACACCAGACCACTTGTGCATACGCACAGTTCTTAACCACTGAGACATGCATCCACTTGTGAAATGAATTAGACAATCAATTTATATATTACATTTTTACTTTCTCTCAAAATTTACTCCAGCCTTATAAACCCAGTCCTTTCCTCATTTAACCCATCTTCTTCTCTCTTTCCATCTCAGTCGCCTGACTCTCTCTCCCCCTTACCTCTCTCTCACCAAAGATTCTCACACCTCACCACCACCACCCACCAGTTCCACCACCATCCGGGAGCCGCACCAACGTCCAAGAATCTCTATCGAGCACAATCAGTCCAACAAGATCCTCAATCGTCCACCTCGTCGAGCGTAGATCTCTCTCTTTCTATCTCTCGATCTGTACTCCGTACGTATGTCAATCTATACTACGATTTGTTATGTGATCTGACTATAATTTGGGTTTGTGTTTATGAAAACCATGGCTTGAATCTGGAAAAAATTACTGTAGTTTTCTTCCCCTTTCTCTACCTATGATTTGGGTTCCCCCCCCCCCCCCCCCCCCCTCTCTCTCTGCGAGTGTGTGTGTGATTGTGTGGGAGATCTGGAAACCGGCACACCAGTGAAACCGAACGGAAACCGGTGAAACCGAATTGAAACCAGACCGATCTTATTTGGTCC
Organism: Gaultheria prostrata; assembly: GCA_036023075.1. NCBI lineage: Eukaryota > Viridiplantae > Streptophyta > Magnoliopsida > Ericales > Ericaceae > Gaultheria > Gaultheria prostrata. The sequence goes on along the minus strand of JAXBDA010006111.1, from coordinate 2,704 downwards.
GGTCCCAGTTTCTGAACTTCCCAAACTGAATTTCCGGTTCGGTCCCAATAAACTCCCCAAACCGGACCGAACCGGACCGTTTTCACCCCTAGTCAGGGGTGTTGGGGAGAGAGAGAGAGAGAGAGCACGTGATAAAGATTGGGATATTTTAAGTTTTAATCTCAGCCCTTGATTTCTAGGGCTGGGATGGAGTGTCAAAATGTTCTTGAGAGGGAGAGGGAGAGGGAGAGGGAGAGGGAGAGGGAGAGAGAGAGAGAGAGAGCATGGGAATTGGGGATGGGTTTTTTTATTTTTAATCTCAGCCCTTGGTTTCAAGGACTATGATAGAGTGTCAAAATTAATGTGCAAATTATGTGTCCACGGATCCGCCCCAAATTTAATTGCCATAAAAATTGTACTAATATTATAAGTGTGTTAGTGATTTTTTGTTTAAGTTTTTTGACAAAAAAATTATTGTTACTATTACATTTGAACAGTTAGAAAAGTATATTCAAAACTACTTATCGAAGTTTAAAAAAAATTCAAATAAAATGACACTAAAGACGATAAAGTATTGTTCGAATTTTTCCTGTCTTTAATAACTTCTTTTTTTTTTTGAGCTTCTGGATGTAGTATTTTCAATTCCTAGATTCATCTCATCAAAGTAAGTGATTAGTCTAAAATAAACATAGATTCAATAAAGTTAAAAAATAAACAAAAATATCAAAAATAAAATGTAGGCCAAACCAGCTCTAAAGTACACTCGCTTTTCTCTGTCTAACACCACTTGAATTTATATTTCCACCCATTAGCATTGCCATTAAAAAATCTGTAGGGTCGACTGACCTATAGCCTAAAGCACTGGCAAAAACCCTTACACATGTAATGGTAGTTGTGTGTATGATTAAAATGAGAAATTAAAGAAGAAAACATTACATTGCCAGGTAAATGGTGTCAATTGATAGTTAGAGATATAGTTCACAAAACATTGCTTCATGAATAGGTCATATTTAAATTAGACATTCCCAAACAATAATCACACTGAACTCTAAAGAGTTGGGGCGGACGCAAGAATGCCAATTTTGCTTAATTTGCAGGGACCACTCTTCGTAATATTATAAAAAAATCTAAAAGTACACTAAAAATATGAAGAAAATTGGGGAGAGTGCAGGGGCCAAAGTACTCTAAAGTATCTTGCTTTTATTTCCAAACATTGCCTGAGGTGTAGGGCTATGTCATCAGTAGCATAATAACTTGGAAGTCCGAGGTCGAATCACTGGGAAAATATGGGGCTCATGGGAGAATGGATTTGTGGGTGATAGAATTTAGGACCGCAAACCTTTAAGCGGTGGATTTTTTTGTGGAATACTAAGACCCTATCTTAACTAAGAATGATTTGTGAAAATTTGACTATGAAGGCATAGTCTAGGGGTTCAAAATATTCATAACTTCGTTTAATCAGTTCTTCTCAAAGATAACTCAATTGAGAACAAGTTCACCTTGTTCTTAACTTGATGCTTTAGCAATGAAACACATTTTGATACAAGAAATGGTGCTTGTGGATGATTTAAGTTCTTTTTGGCATTTTATCAAATACTTATAGCGCCATTGATCTAAGTATTAAGTGTACCAAGGAAAACTTGTTCTTATTAACACGTAAGCAAAGATTTGAACAACTCTAGTTTAGATCCAAAAATATAAACTTAAAGTATTCACTAACAAGCTATGAAAACCCAACATGAGAAGAAGTGGATCATCCTAAGTCATAGGATGAAAATCAATCCATGACCAAGCCAAATGAGGCTACCCCTCCGTTATACTAAAATGCAAGAAAATAGATGGAGAAAACAGATTTAATAAGAAGAGAAATGGATTAACAACTAAAACTTGTATTGAAATCATGTGCTCTTAGAAGACTTTAGAAGGACATGCAGAGGAAATGGAAGAGCGGTCACGCCCTCAATTTTTCACAGGATAATTCAATATAAATCCACGTGGACGGTCAACTAAGTCCACGGGTCAAGTCCAAAGTCAACGAACAATTCGTGAGTCTAAGTCAACATATTACAAATCAATGGGTCTACCGTACCCCCAAATATTAATACATCAATCTTCGAAATGATTGCATATTTAACACCACGAATAAACCAAATGATTACAATGTTCTTTTGTCAAAATTATAAATCAAAATTCTTAAAGGTGTAGCTCCTTCAATGCTCATTTCAAACATGCATGCACATATCAAGCAACCATCTTCATGCTCCAAGCTCGGTACCTGAAATTGTTAGGGTGAGCTCACTAGCACAGTAGGAAAACGTCTACCAATTCTAAATGTAAGAGAGCTGCATATGAGGCATAACCAAAAGAAATTTACATGAGATATAGTTTGAGAAACTTCATATGGGTTCAAGACACAACTATATTTAAAAGACCCTAAGTTCCAACAACAGTAGTACCACCGTATCCTACACATATCCGACATATACTCGATTCGTACCCAACATATCACGTAGGCCTAAGCACACCCGACACGTCTCATGGACTCAAAAGAAACATATAGCGTAGACAAGAGGATTCAATCATTTGACAAAGCTAAGGGAATTCATAAATAAGTACAAAGAACGACACTATGTGCCATGAAGGCCAACCCAGGTCAACAAACTCCCAGTTATATCCAATACATACCCAACACATTACTCGTATCCAAAAACATCCACATCGAGTA
>JAXBDA010006110.1:0-21816 GCA_036023075.1 Gaultheria prostrata | reverse complement strand
GTGATAAAGAAGGTTAGTGGTAAAAGAGAGGGCATTTTTGTCTTTTCATAGTCAAGTTAACGGTTTTTGGATGGAAAGTTAACGGATGGGGGAATCTTGGTAATAGTTTCAAAAGTAAGGGAGGTCAATGATATTTCAGAAATCTCAGGAGAGGTCCTTGCATTTGTAAGAAATCTCAGGGGAGGTCAGTGAAATTTACCCTGAACTTTTCTATGGTGCCCCAAAATGGTATTGGGGCACCGGTGCCCCCATTAAATTTAAGCTGCTAGATAAAAAATGAATGAATTTGAGCTTTTAGATGAAAACCGCCACAAGAAAGAGGATCGTTTGCTCATTTCCTAAGCAATTGTACTTACTATGAACACATGCTTTACTTACCACGAAAACATACCACACGTATAGACCATAAAATGTGGTAAGTAAAGCTTATATTTGCGATAAGTAAGGCAACACATAGCAAGTAGATTAAGTATCCGTGATAAGTAAAATTGGGGCACCGGCGCCCCAATACCACTTTGGGCACCACAGTCTGGTCCCAGAATTTGACTTCTCTGTCCAGATTCTATCTTCTTGCTTGCACTACTTCTCTCCTAGGGTTAGGGTTTACACTCCTAATCCTCTCCTCCCACTGTCCCTACCCTAGTACACTGAAATCTCACTAACTCCAATCTTCCCTCGTAAAACCCCACCAACAATAATGGACCTAACCAAAAAGCGAAAGCTCGACGAGAACAACGGCCAACAGCCCGACTCCACCTCCCCATCACTCCAACTCACCCTCGACGACGCTCGCAGCCTCATCTCCTCCTTCACCCACGACCAACTCCTCTCCATCGTCCAATCCGCCGCCCTCCGCCACCCCGACGTCCTCTCCGCCGTCCGATCCGTCGCCGACCACGACCCCGCCCAGCGGAAGCTCTTCATCCGCGGCCTCGGCTGGGAAACCACCACGGAGAAGCTCCGCGCCCTCTTCTCCGCGTATGGCGAGATCGAAGAAGGTATTGTAATTCTAGATAAGGCCACCGGTAAAAGCAAAGGCTACGGCTTTGTAACTATGAAACACGTTGACGGCGCCTTGTTGGCGTTGAAGGAACCTAGTAAGAAAATAGATGGTAGGATGACTGTAACCCAGCTGGCCGCCGCGGGGATTCAGGGCGGCCCCATGGCGAATTCGCAGCCTGTTGGGGGTGGTTTTGTTGATGTTTTGAATAGGAAGATTTATGTGGCGAATGTGCCGTATGATATGCCCGGGGAGAGGTTGTTGGCGCATTTTTCGTCTTATGGGGAGGTGGAGGAAGGGCCTTTAGGGTATGATAAGGCGACGGGGAAATCTAGAGGGTATGCTTTGTTTGTGTATAAGACGGTGGAGGGTGCTAGGGCTTCATTGGTTGACCCGATAAAGACGGTTGATGGGCATCAGTTGAATTGTAAGTTTGCGAATGAAGGGAAGAAAGGGAAGCCAGAGGTGGGTGCTGGAGTGGCATCAGGAGGAGTTCAGGGGCCGGCTGGGGGTGAGGCCCATGGGAATGGGCTTGGGATGCATCCCCCTCCTTCAATGACGGGTCCGATTGGTGGGCAGTATGGTGGGCCGGGTGGTTCGTATGGTGGGTTTTCTGGTGGTCCGCAGATGGGTCATCATCCAATGGGTGTTGGCGCTGGTGGTCCTGGATTGTCATCGGTTGGTAGTCAAGCACAGCCTTCGATGGGTGTCAGCAGTGGTGGTTATGGTTCTGGTCTGGGAGGTCCTTATGGTGGTTCTCAATATGGTGGACCTGGATCAACTGCATATGGTGGATTGGGTGGCGCTGGTGGATTAGGTAGCGGAGGTGGGGGTTTGGCTGGCAATGCTGGTGGATTTGGTGGCTCAGGTGGTGGTATGGTTGGCAGTGCTGGTGGATTTGGTGGCGCTGGCGGTGGTGTGGTTGGCAATGCTGGAGGATTAGGTGGCGCTGGTGGGGGATTGGGTGGCAGTGCTGGCAGTTTGGGTGGTGCTGGTCGTGGTTCTTCGTTGTATGGAGGATTGCCTACGAGCTCAGTTGGGTTGCCTTCCGGTGGTTATCCTGAGAGTGCGCACTACAGTTTGTCATCTTCAGGGTATGGAAGCCAGCACAATCATCCAGCAGGAACATCACCAGCCGCTAGAGTTCCACCTGGGGGTATGTACCAAGGTGGCAACCCATATTACTGAGGTAGTCTTTCTTACTCTATTATCTTATTATTGTCATTCGGTGTTCTCACTGTTTTTGTTTCTATATTTTGGGTGTTTCTCTTGCGCTGTGACATTTGGTGGCAGATTTTGGTTGTTTTTGCTTGCTCCTAGATTCTGATTTACACGAGTGTTCGCGCATTCTTTGGTGGTTAAGTAAATCTAGTTGTGTTGCTACCAACAATTTTGTTTATGTTTTGATGTGTTTTTGTGCTTCTCTGAGGCTGTATGGAGGTCTTGGCATCTTGCCTTTCTCGTGGCAACTAAAGGTTAAGTTTGCTGTTCACGCACTTCATTTGTGAATGACATGTAATTTGCGTGAACTAGGGGTTTTCCAAAGTCCTCAGCAATGATTTTATTGGCTGTTTTCTGCCTTTTGGTTTCGTATTTATTTCATGAGGCAATACAGCGGCTTTCTCAATCAGCAATGATGCTTTTCTTGGCATTGAAGTTCAGCTGTCTGATATCGTTAGTTGGTAAATGTATTGGTGGTTGCATCATGCCTGCTAGTTGACGTGTATCCATTTGTTGTCTTGACCCATATGTTCCTGCATGTCTGGTTGGAATATGGAATTTGAATATTGTTACCTCACAAAATAGGGGAAGTATATTTGGTAGTTTATGGCCATTGAATTGAACTTGAAGTGGAGAAAGTCGCGTCTCTATGTTAGTAGCTGTCTTGGGTTTTTTCATCGTGCCTGAGCACTTGACACAACCCATGGTTTTCCCTACGAATTGCCCTCCCACTGTCAGACATGATATCCTGTAGGACCCGTACATCCATTACAATAGGGATGTCTGTTTGGATTGGAAGAAATAGGAAGTCGGTCTATAAAATTTTGTGAGATAATAGGAATTGTAGTTTTGACATTGGTGATGGTCCAAATTGAGCTTACTATGGATCTGATTGTCTAACTGGTGCTAGTAAATGGGACGAAACCTTGGATTCCTCATGTTATGCTATGTTTCGTGGTGTTTTGAACCTTTCTATTTATGGTTTGTTGGTGCGTAATCTTTGTCATATGGCTTTGATTCAGTTAAATTGTGCTTCAAATCAGCTGTTTCTCGTAAGAAACCGCGAGAGAATGTATGTTCATCTATTATGTTGGTATGAGACCATCATGTGTTAGCTTGAGTGGTAGGTTTTGTGTGATGGAGGTGCAGGGTTCAAATTTGTTGGTAACCACCATCTCCAGTTTCTCAAACTGTTTGGTATACAAGGGTTTTGCTTATTATTTTAGGATGATATCAAAGACTCATGAATGAGATAAAATTGTTAGTAATTAGTAGCTGAGCTGGCAAACCAGAACTAAACAAAAGAGTCTTGTTAACTTTATTGGGAATCCTCTTACTGAAGTAAACTAGTTGGGCAACATGACATTATATTTAAAGCCACTGTGTGAGGCCTCAGGTTGTGTTATTTGAGTATTTATGAATGTGCCTTAATTGTTACTACTTCAAGAAATATAACTGTTGGCGATATCTTGAAAAATAGTTGGATTTGATAAGATTTGAAGTGCTATATTTATTTTCTTTGTTAAAATATACGTGAGATGTATATTGTTTTGTGGGGACTTCAAGATTTTTCAAATCTAGATATGTTCTAGATACTAATGTTGGCTTTCAGATAAGACTACTGGCCATCATACCAGAAGTAAAGAACTTGTGGCTCCTAATCGTTATACTTACTACTGATCTTGTGGAGAAAAATAAGTGGCTCCTATTCGGTTTGAGACCAGTGGTCATACTGATACATGCTGAAATAGGAAAAAGAATATAGAAAATCTCTAACATAACTTTGGTTTCAGGATTAACATATCAAGAAGAGTGGTTCCTAGTAGATTAATTTGACTATTGGCCATCACATGTAGGTCCTTGTAGTATGTTACTGGTCAGTGGTCACAAATTTGTAATTCCTAGTAGTAAGGCTACTGACTACCGTAGAAAGTATTTCAGTTATTTGGTCAATTTATTGGAGGGCATAAAATACGATATCGTGGTTGGATCCAATACAAATGTTGCCTCTGGTTTATGCTGTCTCGGATAGAAGAAGTTGGATCAAACTTTTAAAAGGTGGAGGGTGGTTAATAGAAATACGAACTCCTTTTACATTTAACCATTATGAATTTATATGTTCTTGATATGTCCCAGTTACGAACTTACGAAAACCAAATGTGTACTATTGTATGCAATTGTATTTGTTATTTATAACCCACCTTGTATCGATTGAGGTAAAAGTTGTATTTCTTACTAGCCATACAAAAGATAAAGAGAGGAAGGAGTTTGATAAGAGAATTTTTTTCATATAAAAGATCAGTGAGCTAAGAAATTTTATGAGAAGGTTTTATTTTCTTTTCTAGATTTTTGGGTAACTCATTTCATGACTTGTTCATATCCTCAATAACATGGTGGATGTGAACACTGGACGAGATAGGCTTTTGAGTTGGGAGCGTTTGGGTTGAATTTTGGAACGGGTGCACTTCATCTGCACCTTTACTTGGGTTGGGGAGGGACACCCGCTTTAAGACACTGCGCAACATGTCTGTCAACATGGGGATGGACACACAGTTTGAAGTTGCATTGCGATGGGTAACATGTAGCACTGAGGGTATTGTTTTGATTATGCGTGATTGATTAGGTTAATAGTTTGCACTTTTATTTGTTTGATTGTGCTTCTTATTACCAAGTATACCTGGATTGAGCGTAAATTTCTAATTATGAATTGTATGATATGGTTAGTCCAGTTTCCGAAATTTGAAAATCGTTTAGCTAATTACAATTTTGAAGTTAACCTTTTTAACTTATATATGTTATTGTGCCTGCCCGCCACTTTGGCTTTGATAAATTCAAAGTGCATTAGACCACTAGTTGGCAGTTGGAGAATCCATGTTTTACTTTCATTTTCGAGCTTTCAACTTTCAATTTTTTGTTTTAATTCCATTTTCGAGCTTTCAACTTTGAATCTTTGATTACCTACAGATAAGTCTGACTTCTTTCCCTCCCCTCATTTAATCATGTTATTTTCATTTTTTACCAAGTCCGTGTTGCTGTTGTTGTTTGTTGATTTCTACGGAATGTGGAGGTAATCAATCACTTGATATAGCATTGTTGCTTCTTTTTCATTTCTTTGATTTGTGCCTATCCGTTCAAATGTCATTACCGTGATGGTCTTATCTGCATTATTCTTTTGCAATGTGAACATTTTTATTTCTTAACCTTTTGATTCTGCTTGGATTTTTACGATATGCACCCCTGTTTGGTATTTTTAACAAAATTGGCTACTAGTTTACAGAAACGCTTTTGACCTTAATTGTTTTTGCATTTTGCAAGAATGGTAGCAATGTCCACAAAATTTGAGACTTCGGGGGTTGAGGGTGGGGGAAGGGAAGGTGATATTACTAGTTTTGAAGACACGTTCTCGCTCTTAACTCCCCCAGACCCTCGGGTCCACCCCACTGGGACCCCCTCCTGTTCTACACCCCCCATCCTTAAGAAACACAGCCGCAAACTAAGAACAATTGTATTAATTTTCCTTCTTTCATTGTACGTAGGAAGCAAAGATACTGTTGACGTTACGGAACAAGAACTTATAGCTGCCGTCCAGCTGTCTTATATGATTCATTGGAGCCCATGGCCCTTTTTATGGCATTGAAATCTTAACTTTAGAGCGAACGGGGATATTATTTTGCCGGGGTAATAAATTTTTCATCAAATGACTACTAACTCTGTGGTCCTCATTCTCCTTAATAGTTTAAGCACCTGGTGATATTTTTGTTGCATCCAATAGGTTTTAATGATTGTGTTTTATGTACGCTAAGAAGCATGGATACAGGGACACGGACACGGCACACAATACGGACAAGCAGGCACGTCGTTTCTTCAGAATTTAGGAGTTAGGACACGGACACATTGGCGACACTCCAAATTAAATGTTTATTTTTGCATTATAGAGGTATCTTATGAATTTATTATGAAAAATAAAAACATCATTTCTATTAAATAAAGATAAAACCCACAAAAGTAAAACCATTATGAAGATAAGAAGCAACGGTTACTGTGTAAATATTCATGAACCAACCATCAGCTGAAATTTCTAACTCTGGACCAAGTTTTAAACATTACATTTTGACCTCCTAATGTGCCCTGCACGTGTCCCAAGTTTATCCCCTACTTGTTCTACAGTGTCCACAACGTGTCCTCGTAAAACAAATGGAACAGGAATATTAGACATGTTTAGGCGTGTTTGATAGTGTTCGGAGAGTGCCGTGTCGTGTCGTGTCCGTATCCGACACGTGTCGGACACAGATACTAAGGCCGATAGACGCGTATGTGCTTCTTAGTGTGTACGTGGTCTTTGGATGCTTGGTCATCTTCTTTTGCAAGGACTGTCGTGTTTGTCTAATTTTACATGTTTTACCCAAAATACAGGTTAGGATGCTGCTTGCAGGCTTTCTATGCGCTAGTGTTTCCTTTTGAATCATTTTCTTTCAGTTAACATGGCTGTTGTTTTGCCTGTTGTATGTTGATTGATGGATTGTCAATTGGTGTTTGATTCAGGTGTATGAGAGCTTGTTGGGCGCTGTTGCTTATTGTGGTTCTGATGAATTGATGAATGCAGGCATATTGTGCTTTGGCTTGATCAATTTGAGTAGTTGTATTTTGGCTCTTCTTCTCTTCAGTTGCTCTTTAAGATGTGGGGCGTTTATGATTGCTGGTGTTGACTAGTTAGACAGTTTCTGTACTTTTTATCTGAAACCACTACATGAACTGGAGTTTGCACTATTGACATGAGCTATTTATGTATGTTGGCTATATTTTTGGAGGCTTGCTAGACTTATGTTTTGTTCTTGTTTCTGCTTATGATCTTTAAATGCTTGGTATTCTTCTGAAGAATGGTTGGGTAATGGGTGACAAGTGAGAAGTGACCTATTGTAGAGCAGGATTAAGCAAGGTTTTCAAATCGGGTTATTATTGTGTATTGGTTTTTTCATTTTATGAACTGTATATACGTTAACAAAAGTTAATATACACTAATAAATAAAACCGATTGCATATATGGAAAAAGAAGCATTTAGGACGCAAAATCACACATCTTTAAGTATTTGAGACTTAAATTCTCAATCCACCTTACCTGCAGGGGTTATAACCGTTTAGTAATTACTACTAATATGTGAGCTTGAAAACTCAAAAATAATAAGGAAGCAAACCTATCAAGATTTTCTTTATGATCAAATCCCTTATTCATCCTTTAAGTTTACTTCAAAAATATCATCACCATCTTCAATGTCATCCTGAACGACCACCCCATCATCACAATTATTTTTTTCTTCTTTTATTTTCATAACTTCAATCGCATCCTCTTCTTCAATCGCTTTCCTTTTGCATTTTCTGACATTTTGAAGGTTTTCTCAGCCTTATAGAATTAGAAGCAATAACTGGTTAACTATTGCGTTACTTGTGAGTAATATTTGAAAGAAGATAGAGGTTGCATCTCATGAAATATACCTCAATTTCATTTTCTACTAGTTTCTCCCTTGTTAAATTCGACGCATTCATTCATGTCCACACATGAATTGTGTAGCGTTAAGCATGGGTCTTCTTTTTCGGTATTCCATTTGTCAATGGATTTTATATCGGAGAGACAATAGGATCATAAGCATCGCCATTCTCTTATCGTTTCTTTTTCCTTTCAACTCCATAGTGAAGTTGTACTTGGCAAAGACTAATGCATGTAATTTTTGTGCTTCTAACCGGCTCCTTTATTCCAAATGGATATGAAGAAAAGTACTCCAATTTCTTTCACACCCGGTGGCCACAAGAATTCTATCGCTCACATTAGTGCTACTGGGTGTGAAAGGAATTGGTCTACTTTTAGACATCTATTCGGGAAAGAGGAACCGGTTAGAAGCACAAAGATTGAATGTATTATGCTTTGTCAAGTACAACCTCACTTTGGAGTTAATGCAAAAGAAACAAGAAGAGAATGGTGATGCTTATGATTCTATTGGTCTCCCCAATATGGAATCCTTTGATGAATGGATAACTGAACGGGAATTCATAGATGGACATGAATGAATGCTTAGAAGTTAATGAGCAAGAAACTTGAAGACAAAATTGAGTATTTCAGGAGATGCAACCTTTATCATCTTTCAAATATTCTGTACAACTAATGCAATAGTTAATTGGTTACTACTTCTATTTCTAAAGGACTAAGAAACCTTCAAAATGGTGAATAGGCAAAAGGAAGGCGTTTGACGACTAGGATGAGGTTGAAGTTATTGAAGAAGATGATCATGTTGGTAATGATGGGGTGGTGGTGGTGGTGGGGATGACATTGAAGATGATTGTGATCTTTTTGAAGTTGACATGACGGATGAATAGGGGATTTGATCACAAAGAAAATCATGATATGTTGATTTATTTATTATTTCTATTTTATCATCCAATAAGGAGAGGGGCTATTTTTGAGTTTCTAAGAATTGATTGGAAAAACAAAACATTTAGGATGCGATATCACAAGTCTTAGGCCGTCTAAAGTGTTCCAAAAGATTAAGTATTACGGACTTGCATTCTAAATCCACCTGACTTGCATGATATATAACCGTTCGCTACTAATATGCCATATCCCGATACATGCGTGAAATGAAAAAACCGGTATGTGATATGTATCCCGAGCCTTGCATATATGTAATTACCATTGAATTTACATCTACTGGAATATGGTTGTGATTAAGTATTAAGTATTACTGACTTGCATTCTAAATCCACCTAGGTTGTTTCTTGAATATGGTTCTGATTGTTTTAATTAGATGAGCAGTACTTGGATATCTGATGCGACTAGTTTGTTCATCTTGAGGGTTTGAATATTGTGTGCTTCTTTATTTTTGGTATTAAGGGTTCTAGTGTGGTTCACAACCTAGAAAAAAAGTGCACCCGGTTTAAGGGTTACAGTGTGACTCACGATGTAGAAAAAGATACACCGGGCATCACTGATAGGTCCGAATTGCATTCATTCGAAACTTTCTAATCTGTGTGCTAATTCTCGATTTATCAAGCTTGTTGGACTAATGATAGGTGACTTTGTCTGGGTGGCTCTATTATTTTTTGTTACTACTTTATGTTGCTATGTTCATCGAAAAGACCATGATGTTTATGTAATTATTGCAGTGACACTGACATGCATACATGGTATATTCCTGCTAACTGTTTGATAGGAAATGGGTTCTGTCATGAAGAGATGTGTCGACCTCAATTGCGCCCTGACCTGGTGTATAAAAGCAACATATTATCTTCTTCTATCACTTTGGGTGGTTTGTTTGTTTTCCTGTTTGGTGACCACATAGCTTAGAAAAAACATTCTCTCTCTGCTCCTTATAATCTCTCCCTGTTTTGGTGTAGTTGTTTAAGTAATGCCTCAAGAGTTTGAGATCATCTCTTCTTTTCTCAAACTATGCTGTTTCCTCTGTTAATAATGAATTTTGCACTTGCAATCCTCAATCAGGGACAATCAGGGAAGGGTTACTGAGATAACTCTCTGTTAATTTGGTTTTTTGTCTTTCCTTGATGCCCATGCATATGACTTTGTAATGATGGCTGCTTATGATTTTGTAATAATGGCAGCTAATTGGTCTTTGTACGACATGTACTATGGTAATAGAAGCATTTCTATTCCGACACGCCACCTTTTCTACTTGGGGCCATTAGTATTTATGATTGTTTCCCGTGCGTTGTAGTTGCTTAAAAATTACGAGAAATTTGTGGTGACTGGTGAGTAAGCTTGATTCCGTGAGGATACTTTTGGGGTTAATTTTGATTCGAATAGAAGAGGATCTTTGTGGTGATTTTTTTGTGTGGCAATGTTATTGAATTTCAGATTTTGCATTTCTTTTACGGTAGGGCTTCTTATCATTGTTGAGGTCAATTTGGATGTTTTGTTGGTCAATTTTGTTTTTGAAAAGGAAAAGTTGAGTGATGCAGCACTCTATTTGGAGAGGATGGGTAAACAGTGTCTTATTAACTGTTGATCATACTTCTTTGATGCACCATAGGTTCTTCCTATGCTCTTATACCCATAGTAGATCTCCAGCATTGTGGTCATTTGGCAGTTAGATGTAAACTATGAAATAAAGCACCGACACTCCAAAAAGCCGGTGTGGGGGACACGGCAAATACTTATGGGATAAAATGAATTAATTTCTTAGGGAGACACGGCGGGGGCACACGACGGACACAACATGGGTTAAATATGCAATTTTTTAGTCCTTTTTTGGCGATAAATGTGTATTACTTGAAATATTTTGGGTTAAAAGTGTAATATGATGTATATATGATACTTGTTTATATATGTATTTTTAAGCTTCATGCTTATACAACAACAACAACAATAACAGAACCCATCTAGTCCCCAATCATTGGGGGTATGGGCGGGGGACGATTGGAGACAGACCTAACCTTTGGCAATATGCACAGAGTGGCTGCTCTCAGAGTACCACTGAAAAAGTGGCCCCCCTAAACCTCCAAGAACCGAGGAGCTACATGGACGTTTTGCTGCAGAACCATACCCTCAAATCAAAGCCGAAAGGCATCAGGGAGGGCAGACCTAGAGACCCAAATTAATTTATGTGCTCATTACCATGCTTCCTTCATTCATGGTCCAGAGCATCTCAATAATGAGCACATTGGTATAATGCTTATACATTTAACTATATTATCCATTGGTATAATGTGTCCATGGACCATGCCCCTTTTTTTAGAAATCTCATGTCCCGTGTCCTTGTCCATGTCCGTGCTACATAGGATGTAAAGGAGTGGAGTTGTGATGAATAGTGAGTTGTTTATGGGTTGGCTTGAAAGATTAACCAGTTTTAAAACATTAACCCTGGCTTGTTTATTTTTGAGTGAAACTCAGCTGAGCTTCAGTTGATATGGTTGCTTGACAAGCCCGAGTATCTTGATTTTCAATATGAACATTATGCTATTGTACTGAGTTTGAGCGTCAAAACTATTTAAGCTTGATTTATGGCAGACTTCGGATTAGCTTTTTTGACATGACGTAGAGTCTTAGCCAAAAGGGGTATTCTATTGTCAAGAGTCTTGACAATAGAATATGAGGCTGAAACTGAGAACATGGTTGTGTTTGGACGGGGAATCATTAGTGTTTGGATAGGTTTGAAGAGCTTTCTGTATACTTCCATTTACTGTCTCAAATCCCTCCACAAATTCAAGATTCTACAACTGGGTTAGGGTTCCTTCTTCTCCTGCTTATTTTGCTGCTCTGATATGCATGTCGTGTTCCAGAATATCTTGCAAGGTTCTCTGTAGCTTTGGTATTCTTTCGTAGAAGTTTTGCAATGTGTAGTTTGCATCCGAAATAAAACTTCTGGAGAAAAACACTGTATAGAAATTTTACAGCAAATGCATCCACTATAGCATAGGACTATAGTGGATCTATATTTCGTGAGTGTCCTTTTCCCTGTTTTTCATATTGTCGTCTTTGGATCTACCTAGATTGGAAAGGACTATGTTATGATACAATTTGAAAAGCACAACCCCAGTGTATAATCATCAATACGGAATACAATTGTGGAAATTTGCCAGTTGGCACCCCACCTGCATTTGAGTGATTTCTCCCATCGCAATTGTTTTGTTCTCTTTTGAACTCAAAGAGTTTTTTTTTGAAATTCCAGCTTCTGATGTAGTTGATTTTCATTTGTAAATGTGGTCGATTGTACGCGATTGGATGGAGTTACATTGCAAGTGGTAAAAAGAAGTTATACAAGAATGTATTAGAAAGGAGGAGGACCAAGTTTATTCCTCTTTGATCGAAAATTCTTTAGTAGATGTGCGTACAAAATTTCATTCCAAGTATCAGGGACTCCTGGAAGACACCAGTGAATGCAATCAGCAAAAATTTTCGGGTCTGATCTCTGTTCTTTTGTCAATAGCTTGCCCTTTCTCTCGCCATAAACTGACGTATGACCGTCTTTCCTGTATTCTGACAGTTGGGTGATATTTAGTAATGTCACATCTGTTTTTACCTTTTGTAAGGTATCTCTTACTATCTTCATGATTTCAAGATTTGAACCTGTTCCCCAGTATGAACCATGGATTGGGTGCGACTCATTGAAGCAGTTCCCTTCACTTCTGGGCTTCCATTCCCAACTCCTATAAGGAAAAATAGTTAAGATGGTACTGAGAATGTAGCCAAAATTTTGGTTTTTTGTGCTTTTATTATGTATTGGAAATATATAACAGATTGTTGGGAGACTTACCATAGATGTGTTGGAGACATGCTCATGAAGTAAACGTCCTGATTACGAGGGTTGATGTTTGCTTCTATCCAGTTTGCCCATGTTTCTAGTGCCAATCTGTACGCTGTTTCCACTCTGTATTCCTGGACATTGTAAGGAGATCCGAATCTGAAAAACAGAAAAGCCATTTTCTTTAACCTTCATAAATGTCGTATTTAGTGCAGAAGAAGGTGAGGAATCAAGTGAACTCACGTTGCGTTGATCAAAGGCTTATACATCCACCATATGTAGCTCTCGAATACCAAAATGTCGACGCCTTCCCACTGTTTGCCATGTTTAGATATGGAGTCGAGGTTGACTAGCCTTTTTATTACTGTATGATTTGTTGCATTATCGGAATTAGACTCGACTATGAAGGGAGCCCAGAAGTACTCAATGGATGCGTTGTACTCCTGAGAATAAAAATTTGTTCATCTGCCACCAATGGCTTTTACAATACTATTGGTTATTCTGAGCAGAGCATTGGGAGCATAGTGGAAGTACCTTGGCTGTGAAAATCTTTCTGGGAGGAATTCTGTGTAAAGATTTCTTTCCATCAGGAATTACAGATTGTACCAAGCAGACCATCGAATCGAACATGCCTCGCTGTATTGAATCCCCCACAAACATAAGTCTTTTGTTTCTCAATACCTCCAACAACTTCAAAGCATCAAACCTGAAATATCATGGTAGACACTTCATAGCCAAAGCATCAAACCTAAAAAAAAGCCATTGAAAGGCAAAAGTTCCGGAAAAGGGAAAAGGACAGGAAAAATAGGAATGGGGGATCCTACAAGGACAGGGACTGCCCTGTAGGGCACTTTTGGACCGCCATCTCTGTTGTCGATTGTTCAGATTCATTTTGTTCTGTACTCTTACCGGTAAAAATACGTCTGCGATCTGAATCATCGATTGCGGAGATGGATGGTCCGGATGTGCGCTGCAGGGAACCGCCCTACAGGACCCCCGGGTCCGGAAAAATGCATCTCTGGAAATGAAAACTCAAACCTGAGCATATCCTTCTAAAGGGAAGTTGGTTTGGTTACCTTGGCAAGTTGCAAGAATTGGGCTGCCACCTCCAATTCTGGTAAAAAGAATCAGGTCTCCCATTTCTGTTGCAAGTCACTTGTTTGACCAAATAAGGGCAGCTCTCTTCTGTATATTTTGGGCTGGATGTGTTGTCCCAAACCCAATTCCCTTCATATACATTGCAGCCATCTTCAATGACATCTTCGTCGGTTATGTTCACTGGTACTCTCAGAATTTTGTGCTTATTCCCCAGATGCAGTAGCTGCAGAAATGGGCTCTGTCTGTTCTTCAAATTGTCTAAAACGATCCGTGCCGTTCCGAGGATGAGAAGGGAAGCCAACGCCACGGTGAAGAGATACTGGATTTGGCGATTTGGTGAATCTTGTGTCGTCATTTTGAGATGGTGAAAATGAAATTCTAGTTTAGTCTAGTTTGCATTTATTGTCTCTTTGTTTAAGGTGTCTTGGTTTTTAAGCATTTGAGAACTACTCAAGCTATGCAACTACCTGTTTGGTGATCTCTCTCTCTCTCTCTCTCTCTCTCTCTCTCTCTCTCTCATCGTGGACAGATCTGTTTGCAGTTAGGTATCTTTGTTGATGAGTCAATTTTAGTGGTTTTTTTCCCAGTTGAAATTGTGATATCTTTTTGCTGATTCAGAAGTGCTCTTGGTTTGTTCAAAAATGAGAGGGACAAACTAAGAAAGTTGGCCTGTCTTATTCATACAATAGCTATGACTCAACCGGATATTCCACGTCGGGTCGGCAGCCCCAATGGTCACACCCATGGGGGATTGCTATGCTTTTCCCGGTTCACAAAAAAATAAAAAATAAAAAAAATAAACTAAGGAAGTTGGCTCCTTGGGACCCATATGTCTTTATCCATAAACCGGTTCAAAAAATATTTTTGTGAACACTCATTTTTGTAAAATTCCCTCCTTCCCTGAGGAAAGTACAAGCTAACCAACCAAAAGGAAATTGCCTAATAGCTGAATAACGAAACTGAATGGCTGGGGTGTTTATATAGCATTCATAAAGCGCGTTGTCAACACACGCTTTCTTGGAAACGCGTTCAAGCATTGCGCTATACATCTTTATAACGGCCAACAAACTTTATAGATCGCGCTAACGATACATATAGTGCAATTGGAAATTGCGGATATGGATTTTTTTATTTTCTTTTTCATGTTGCATTGAAACTTTTTTTTTTTTAAATTCATGGAAGAGTTAATATTTTTTACATTTCAACAGTATTACATATGGAAATTTTTGAAAGTCAAAACATCACAATAGCTACGTCGGGACAATTGTCCTTTTGAGACTGCCCTTGCAAGCAGTCCTCAACTTCCCTCTCCACCGTTCATTAGTATCCATAATGAACCGTTCTATTCGTAAAGACCAAGGTGCACCGATAGTGCACCGACCGGCGTTGGGGACCCACAAGTGGGTTCCACACGGAAAATCCGAACCGTTAGATCATCTTAAAATTGTTTTCTGAGGGGCCCAACTCAAGAATTGAGGCAATTGGACGGCCCTAAGTGCTTGATCCAAAATCACCCCATTTCATGCAATTTTTTTTTGATGAAATGGGGTATTTTGGATCAAGCACTTAGGGACGTTCGATTGCCTCGATGCTCGCGGAGGGCCCCTTGGAAAACGATTTTAAGATGATCTAACGGTTCGGATTTACTGTGTGGGACCCACAGATACCGGTTGGTACGCCATCGGTGCACCTTGGTCGGTTCCCGTAGGAATTTCTCCATAATAGCTTCACAGGTGCAGAAATTGTTCCAAAACATCTCAGTATCCATAAAATAACATCTCAGCCTTGAGTTCATAACGTGACAAATTTTATGAGTATTCGTCTTGATGTAAAGAATTCCAATGCAAATGTTCTTACATTATCAGCTGGAACAGGCACGAATACCATTCCCCAACACCATATATGTCAGTAACCATTCAATTGTAGGCATATTAACAAATCCAAGTCAAGAAATTAGGAACAAAATTAACAAAAGAACTTGCAGAATATAAGGTCGGAGTAATTTGCCCTTTTCTCTCATATCAAATACACACATCAAGGAATGGAAGAGAGAGAAGGTGGGGAACGTCGTCAGAGTTCCCCACCAGAACGAACGGTGACCTTCAGAATCGCCTGACAGAGTGAGAAGGGGACGACCAGAGTACGGTTAGAGTGAGAGTACAACCAGCGTATGGTTAGAGTGAAAGTGAATCGAAAGTACTCAGAATCGCGATTTCATTTATAAGCCATGGCGCAATGCTGCATCGTGGTATTGGTGTGCTACAAGGGCACATTAAAGCGTTACTCCCATTCACACCTCGAGGAAAGCACTAAAAAATATTTTTACAAATAATTTTAAAAATAGTACTTCGCCAATTTGTACGAGAAAAAGCAGTATTGGCCGAAAAATCAACTTAAGCTCAGTTAAAACCTGGCTCGGTCTCCTCCATCCATCATCATCATCTCTCTCCCCTTCAGTCGCAGAAAATGATAAGCCGCGTTGGGAGCATTCACACGCGTGTGCTGCGCCTCCCGTACTCCGCGGCTGGGCCTCCGCCCTTTTGCTCCCCACTCTCTCTCCGCCGCCACTTCCGCCGGCTGCTCGCCACGACTTGCTCGGTCGGAAACAACAAGGAGAAAGTAATCGTGATTTCAGGTCCCACCGGTGCAGGAAAAAGTAGGCTTGCGCTGGAGCTGGCGAAGCGGCTCAACGGAGAGATCATCAGCGCCGACTCGGTCCAGGTTGAGAGAGAGAGAGAGTTTTTACTTGCTCTACTTGCTGTCTTATCTTCTATTTGGTTACCTAGAATATTTGAGAAGAGATTGGTAATTGGAATTTTTGGAGAGAGAGACGCTGGTTTTGAACTTTTACTTCTACTTAAGAAAAAACTCAGTAGAATCTTCATTGATACGAGGCACTCCAGTGGGCCAAACTCAAATCAAAGAATAAATTTGAGTACTATCTTTATTAATAATAATATGGTTGGTTGTGAATTTGAAAGAAACGAAAAGCCTTCTAAAATTTGAGTCAAAGATTGGGATTTTCCTCGAATTGGGTAAATTTCAGCAAACATTCGATTTTGTATAGGTTTGAGTTAAGGGGTGGGTTGAATTTTAAGAATTTTTTACTGAAGTTTTGGGCTTGAGTTCAAGAAAGGGTAAGGAATGGGGATGCTTTTCAATGTGAATTGCTTACTTCTTGATTGGAGGTCACTTTGAAATTTATTCGCTAGCTGATTTGATTCAATGTTGCAGGTATATCGAGGCCTTGATGTTGGGTCCGCAAAGCCTACAGCGAGTGAAAGACAGGTACTCATACTCATAGATGCCTTTGGATGATTGGGTGGCAGTCGTTTAATAGCATAAAAATGTACTCTCTATTTGTATATGATATATCTGTATCTCATAGATGGTTGCATAGCTGTCTGGTCATTACCAAACTGTTCAAAGTCATTATAGCAGAGCTCGAGCGTGTACTAGAAACCTTTGTAGGGATGCTTTTGCTTTTCAGAAATCCTTTCTGAATAAGTTCTGTTTGAGTAACCCATGGTTACTTGTTTATCCCAGCTGAAAATGTACGTTTCGGTTGCCTGCGTAGTCTTGTGTGGCTGCTCTCTGCTGCTTTCAAATTCTTGAACTCGTCTACAAATCTTTATTTAGTTGGTCTAAATTTTTATTTTCTTTTCCCTTTTTTTTGTTTTGTTGCAGGAAGTGCCACACCATTTGATTGACATATTGCACCCATCTGAAGGTCTGTTGCTTTCAGGGCCAGTTTGAACCAACTTTAATGGTATTTAACTTTGAAACTGTAGCTCAAGCAGTATACATTTGTCAACCAACTCATAGACATCTCACTGTGGGTTGTGAACTGCTAAAGGGTCATACATGATGGACGAAAATATGAGAACACGTTAGAAACTCATTCTTAAGGAACATGATTGACACCCCTATGAAATGCTAAGTGTTCTAATTTTTTGTATTGTATGCTTTTGATGTTGCGATATGGTTCTCTACCATATTCATCTTTCATTTTCATAATGTTGAACTTACATGATGTCCACAATTAGAATACTCCGTTGGGCAATTTTTTGAGGATGCAAGGCAAGCCACGAGAGAGGTTCTTAACAATGGTCGTGTTCCAATAGTTACGGGAGGGACTGGATTATACTTACGATGGTATGTTCTATTTTTGTGCAATGCATCTTTTTGTACATAGTTGTCCAAATAAATAGGCAAGGAATCTGGAACTGGAAGTTCTTTAAGTCTCTTTTGGGACCCATGAGAACAAGTTGCTCATATTTCCTGTAAACTTAAAAGTAGTTATAGCAATTAGCAAGCTGGGGTTTTCTGTAATCTTTGAAATGTTATGTCGTTCTTTTAAATTTGTTATTGAGGCTTAATGCTTTTGAAGTTCTGCTTAGGTTATATATGAATCAGCATGATGTTAAAGGGCTGGCTATCTACTAGTAATATTCTTGTTACACGTGGTTTCTCCCATCATTTGTATTGAGAATCTGAGATAAACCATATTCACTATATTTCTTTTCCTCAAACTTGTGATTTTTAAATAGCTCTAGGGAACTTAATGCCAAAACTATTACTACATGACGATGGCAGGAAATATAGAGACTATGTTTTGAAGATAGACGCCGAGTAGAAAAAATGTTTTAAAGATAGACTATTGGGCTATGTTTCCACTATGGTATTTTCGGTATTCTTGGACTACAAGTTGTCAAATCAGAGTCATTCTCCTCACATACATCAACTGATTTGACAACTTGTAGTCCAAGAATACCAAAAATAATGATCTTGTGGAAGTTATATTCATCAACCACTGGTTCAGCTGTACAAATAGAATAGCATCAAACCCTTGCATGACGAGGATAGGCAGAGAAACCTGATTCGTTTTCCATTAAGCTAGACTAGTACATGTTTCATGACATATTGATATCAATGAGACATACTACCTGGCTTTGCTGTAAGAGGAGCAGGTGTACACATTACCGCTTTCCCACTAGACTGTAAGAGATTCCCCTTAAATTTCTGATGAATGATCAATTGTATGTGTTGTTACTTCTATGTTCAGATGGGAATTTTCTCATATAATCTCCTAAGGACATTAATGAGTACATAAATTGATTTGAGTCTCTAGGCCTATCCTCCCTGATGCCTTTCGGCTTTGATTTGGGGGCATGGTTCTGTAGCAAAACGTCCCTGTAGCTCCTCGGTTCTTGGAGTTTTACGGGAGCCACTGTTTCAGTGGTGTTCTGAGCGCAGCCACTTTGTGCATATTGCCAAAGGTTAGGTTTGTCTTCAATCATCCCGCCCATACCCCCAATGATTGGGGACCAGATGGGTTGTGTTGCAATCTCCTAAGGACAGTATCGTCAACAAAGACTTTGGGGTTAATGCATGAGAAAAGTTAAACGTTACCTACATATAAAGGGGTGCTCATGTCTATGTTCTGTCGAAATCCAACTTATATGGCGCATAAAGGTGATTTTGTCCTTTTATATTTAAGGTACATGTATGGAAAGCCAGATGTTCCAAAAGCTTCCCTAGAGATTTCCTCTGAAGTTGACTCGGACCTTGAAGATTTGCAGAAAAATGGTGACTGGGATGCAGCTGTTCAGCTGGTGGTTAAGGCAGGTGATCCAAGGGCCCAAACTTTAGCTGCTAACGATTGGTATCGTTTGCGTCGTACTCTTGAAATCATTAAGGTATGCTTATGATCTTCTGGTTGGAGTATTCATGATCCAAATCTTAGGCTCTTATCAGGGAAGTGATGCATTTCCTTCCTTTCTTTTTCTGGTTGGAGTATTCCATGATTTAGGCTCTTGTTAATTTTGCTGTACTTGGTGATGAATTATAATTAGACCTAGAGCTTCTTTCCATGCTCGGGTTAGTAATATTCATGCTTTTTTTTTGGACGTTGCAGTCTAGTGGATCACCTCCATCTTCTTTTCGAGTACCGTATGACTCCTTCCGGGAATCTGTTGATTCACGAGTAACAGACTGCTCTCTTGACAACAATTCTTCAGATAATACAGTTGTGGAGAGTAAATCAATGGATTTGGACTACGACTTCAATTGTTTTTTCCTTTCTAGTCAGAGATTGGATCTCTATAGATCGATTGATTTCCGATGTGAAGATATGCTTTCAGGTAAATATGTCATGCATGTGATCTTTGTCCCTTTTTTTCTTTGAGGTCTCAAAATCTACGATATGTACTTCCTGTTTGTGTTGGAAAAGCCAGCCAATCCTTTTGACAATGGCCCTGACCGACACTCGTGTTTGTTGGCCTCACATTGTAAGTAGGAGCTGAACACAAATGACATCCTAGGTAGCCCTTCTAGACCCCGCTATGGTTGGGGTACATGAAGCACTATGTCGCATACATCGATAATTATTTTGCTCTGTTAAACATATCTGTATATTTCCCAGCAATTTGTATATATGTTTAAGTTGCATCTTCTTTGGTGATGACATCACCATTTCATCTGGTCTGAGATATAGCGTTTGGTACTTATAGATGAAGTTATGTTGGAGCTAGGCAAGCTAGTTGTCTGATCATTAATAGTTGGCTTGTTGTATTAGTATATATATATATAACACTTAAAATGACACTTCATTTCAGTCATTAAAATCAATGGCTGAGATTAGAAGTTGAGTTGTTACACATTAGCACTTACGCCCCAACCTCACTCATCTCCCTCTCTCTCCAACAACAAGTCTTCCCCTTTCTCCATCCCTGGCCTAGCAGCCACCACTCCACCTCCATCGCCGGCCGACCTCATCTCCAGCAGACCTCCTCTCTCCTCTCTCCCGATTACCAAGCCGAGAAAGGTTACGCCATGGTTATGCGGTTGACGGTGGAAAAGGCTGTTAAAAGAGTGACATCGATGCCTATTTTCAGGAGGCGTTTGGCGAGTCGAAGAGAGGGGTTGATATGCCCTTGCGCCGGAAGGGTTACTAGAAGGATCTGAGCACATTCATCCATAATCTTTTCCCTTCTGATAATTAACAAAATTGAAGCTTAAAGCTAGAAATTAAACAAAAAAAGCATTCCGAATCAAATCTTGGGATTTTTGCTTTTCTCATTCTTCGGTCGATTTGGGTGTTTGCTCAAAGAGAGCAAAATTGTTTTGAAGATGAAGTTACATTGGTTTTTCCTGAGGTTTACAATTTACAATCATAGAAAATATGCAGATATGGGAGCTCTGACATTGGACATTTGTAGTGGAGAATTGGAGTAGATAGTTCAACCTGTTTTTCCTACGTGGAATAGAGAGAGCGATAATCGGGAGAGAGAGGGGGGATCTGCCGGAGTTGGGTCCGTCGGCGATGGAGGTGGTGTGGTGGTCGGCTTGTCGCTAGAGCAGGGGAGGAGAAGGAGAGAGGGGGATAGAGTGAGGATGGAATGTGGGTGAGGATGTGTAATAAATCAACTTCTAATCTCAGCCATTAATTTTAATGGCTAAGATGGAGTGTCATTTTTTGTGTTATTTTAGGTGTTAGGGGAACCGCTCCCTATATCTATATGGTTTCCCTTGCCCATAGTTTACCAGTTTTATTTTGGGGGTTGTCCCTTCTCACTTCTGTTTATTGGTTTGGAGGAGCAATTGTTTACCGCAAGGCCTGAATTCATCAATCCCGTTTATGTTTCTTTTCCGTTCAGGTTTTGGGTATTCCTATCTGTCTCAGTTATTTTTTCTCCATTTTTCTGTTGTCTGGATTATTTTCTGTTACTAACAACTAAAGCCATCTGGATAAGTTAGGGAAAACAGGAATTTGCGTTCAACCAATTCTTCAATAAATTTCTTAGCTCTGAGAAATTTATCTTCATAGTTTATTTTTTGTTGTTGGAATTTTGGTAAATTGCAGTTATTGATGATTCATTTCTCTATAATCTGAATGATGGTTTTAAAAAGTACAGGAAGTGATGGTATTTTGTCTGAAGCCCAATGGCTTCTTGAGATTGGTCTTCTGCCAAATTCAAATTCTGCTACTCGAGCAATTGGTTACAGACAGGTATGATTTTTTTTTCTTCCCGTCATTCTTTGTCATAGGTATCAATTTGTTTATCACTTCTCAAACAATGGTTTTGCTTCCTTTTTGTTTCTCGTTTTGTCCACACAGACAGAGAGAGAGAGGTATGATTTTGTATGATTTTTTTTTTCTTCCCGTCATTCTTTGTCATAGGTATCAATTTGTTTATCACTTCTCAAACAATGGTTTTGCTTCCTTTTTGTTTCTCGTTTTGTCCACACACA
>JAXBDA010006109.1:0-21821 GCA_036023075.1 Gaultheria prostrata | reverse complement strand
CCTTTCGGATCCTGTCAAATTTGTCATATTCTTGTGTCGCGTGTTTATGTAATCAAATCTTTAAGAAATTTCTCACGACACGTCCATAGGACGGCTCAAGTATCAATATTCCTCGCGACACGTCCAAGTGTTTAAGACACCCTCATTGTATGTACTATTCATTTAAACCATTCTTTACACTCCGGGCATACCTTAAAGGCCCCGTGTCATTCTAGGCATACCCTTCTCGGGCCCCGTGTCATTCCGGGCATACCCTTTTCGGGCCCCGTGTCATTCCGGGCATACCCTTTCGGGCCCCGTGTCATTCTTTTCATCATTTAATATCATTTCAAGCTCAATCGATTCGTTTTTAGTGTCCATGCAATAGCTCAACTCAATTCAACGCTCAAAACCCTAATTCGATCAATAACCGTCAACTCGTATCGTTAAGGGTCAAACACGCACCTTGAACCCCGAGGGAACTTAAGGAATCATCAAATATGCTCAAATATACTCATGACACATATCTCAAGGTATTTCAAGTCAATTAGAATAGTTATAGCAAGTACGTCGCACCAAACGGGCCAAAAGAGGTCAAAATGAGCCAAACTGCACAAAGGGGAGGTTTGGATCGATTCAAATAAGTTTGGATCGATCCAAAATCAACTGTTCGTCCACTAAAATAGTTTGGATCGATCCAAATAAGTTTGGATCGATCCAAAGTGGCTCCGGGCAGTTTTTGACTGGTTTGAGCAGTCCAAGTATTTTTGCCGTAACTTTTCACACCAAACTCCGTTTAGGACGTATTATATATCAAAACGTAGGTAATTTGAAGAGCTACAACATTGTAGTTTTACACTTTTCCAGATTTTGCATAGCCATTGCCCGAAAAACGTGAATAATAACCTGTTCAGCAGATTTTCACCCAAAGGTGGGGGATTTCAACCCAACCCAAATCAACAAACAATTTAACTAGGAAATCACTACAAGGAAAGCTTGTAAAGAGGGTATATCACATTAACATGACTAGCTTTGCCACCACAAAGGGATAAAACAAGAACAAATGGGATTTGATCAAGAGTAAGGCATGCACACACACAAACATCATATTTACATGAAGAATTGAAGAAGGTTCCCCTACCTCAAGGTTTTGCTTCCAATCAAGCAAGAAAAATGAATTTTGAGATCCCCAATTTGGGCTTCCACGTTTTTGACCCTCCCGGTACAAAATGATGGTACTCCGGGCTCCCAAACACGCGTAGATGATGAATCTTTGGTCTATTGGTGAAGAGATTTGATGAGGAGGGAGTAATTTGAGCTCAAATGAGCAAAAATGGAGGAGAGAGAGGGAGAAGGGGCTGCTGGAAATTTCCAGCAACAAGGGGAATATGAGACTTCTCCCACACACCTCTCTTTTAACACCCAACAAGTGATATTACACCACACATCCCCGTATTGACTTGTGTAATGCAATGTGGCCCCAAATCACTTAAAACACACTTAAACTCATCACTTTTACATTATGCACATTTCCACACATTACCCAATGTCATTTCCGAAAAATAATAATAATAATAAAATTTTACGAGTCTTTACATGCTACTTGAAGATAAACGATAACAAATACCCAGACGATCAGATGGACTCCAACCAAGTATGCTCGCACCAATGAACTCCCACAACTATAGATTTTCCAGCCACCATGAGTTGCCTTACTAGCGATATCATGTAGGGCAAAAACACTGTTGTCACCGATATCATTGTAAAGCAACCACACCAGAAAGTATCTAATTTGTAGACGAAAATTCGTCTGAAGATGAAACTAACAACTCTCACAAAGCGAGAGACATAACCCTTTCAGATCAGATGACAAGTCGTTGATCTAGAGAGACAAAAGAAAAAAAAAACGAACGGAGAAAAGAAATAGTACCATGGCCCTCCCCCTCCCACCACCATGCGAGTGTATTGAAACCCTAGGAGGGGAGGGGAAGGAGGAAGAGTAATATTTATGGTGGCTAGGGTTTTCAGAGAGGGAGAGTGTTTTATTTTTGGTAATATGTTGAGATAATTGAGATTCGTTATAGGAGTATTGAATGAGGGCAACTTTGACATTTGAGTGTCTTAATTTAAAGAGATCATCAATTTCCGTTAGGCTGAATCGGTAAGCTTACGACAAGGGGGTCTGTTGATAATGTCAGCTAAAGTAAGGGAGGACAACCGGTGATTTTGATTAATATATTTTTCTCTTCACTAAAAAAAAAAAAAATCATTCTTTGGGCCAATGTCCATGAAGAAGACGTGTGGGGTATACAAAAAGAGTATGGGCCGTCCCATATTGGGTTATACGCCATCCCTTTTCTCATAAGCCTATCTTAATTGAATCTCTTTTGTCTGTTATGGAAAGTCAACTGTTCTTCAAATCTACATATTGGATTTGGATTTTTGGGTCCCCATCTATCATAGTTAGTGGGCCTTTTTTCTTTTCTTTTTGGTTACAATTAGTGGGCACTTTTCACCTACCACTTGTATTATCACCAAGGTCATTTTCTATGGACGCGACTACGGGTACAGACTGAAAGGTTCAGAAATGTACTCACCGTCTCAGGAATTCACTTGTGGGTTTTATATGAGTGATGCAAACCGTGCACTCGTCTTGAAACAAATTTTCAAGTTGCCCGGATAGAAATCAGCTCAATTTATCATGCGTAAGTGGTTGATCCAAAATGCTCTCGTTTCATTCAAAATCTCAAACGGGGGACTTTTGGATCAACCACTTACGCATGTTAGATTGAGTTGGTTTCTCACAGAGCCACTCAAAAAATTGTTTTAAGATAAAAGAACGATTCAAATCACTTGTGTGGGTCCCACAAATGGGCACCAGAGACGGTCGGTACGTTTTCTGGATGTGGGTGGTCGGTTCCCCTCGACTTACCGTTTTTCTATCAATAAAAGTCGAATTCTGAACGTCACTATACAACTTGTGGAGATTAGGTGAATTAGTATTGGGTTAGTCAATTGTCTTATTTACTTGCAAGTGGTGGCTAGCTCATGCGGTAGAGCTCTTGGATACCCCACACTACATCCCGGGATCGAATTTCTCTCTCTCTCCTCATGTAATAGATTAGGAATGACATATATCGAAAAAAGAAATTGTCATATTTACTAGAGGTGAGCAGAAAAATCGTTAAACCGTGAATCCAGTCCAAACCGATTGGTTTCGTTCGGTTTTTTAGTAACGTGGTTTAGTCCTGGTTTAAAAACATCAGAATCTGATTCAATGGTTTGTGGATTTACGTTCATGGTTCTGGTCCCAATCCGATCCGAACCGTGTATATTATATATAAATGTATTTATATATATAAGCTATAGTTAATTAACTTCCTAATTTAATTTATTCATTATTCCTTCTCTGTGCAAGATTTTATTTTGCCTAAAATTCATAACGTATTCCCTTAATTCCAATACATCAGTAGTGGTTTAGTCATAGCCAATAAATTTGCTAATGAAATTCTTCATTCCAATTTTGATTCCACAACACGTTTCTATTTTTCTAAATTTCTATATATGATTTGGTCATTGCCTATTCCTATTCCTTGATTTCCTTCATTACCATGATTAATTTTAATGATATTTTAATGGAATCGGATTTAATATAAGTTTTGGCTTATTAATCTTCAAAATTTTAAGTACTTTAAATAATTTACAGAAATAATATCTCAATTTTAAGCAAACCGTGGTTCGAAACCGAAACTGATCCGTATCTTAATGGTTTGGATTGGTTTGGTTCCATGCATTTTATGGGTTGGTTTGGTTCTCCAAATTCATAATCCGTAGCTAGTGGTTTGGTTATTGATTTATTACAAAACCGAACCAATCCGGTCCATGCTCACCCCTAATATTTACTCAAATCTGGTTGAATATCTAAGCAATCTTGCCGCAGATTATCAACGTGACTAGTAACCCTTCTTTCCTTGTGATTTTTTAGAAAGTTTTGTATGAACTTTCCTATATATTCATTGAACCTTCCTATATATTCATTCACCTAGGCCCCTAGCTATGACCTAAAAAAAAAAAGTAAAAGAAGACAGTAGTGGCCTAGTGGGTGGCAAGTACTGACGACTCACACTATAGGTCTCCCTCTTTGCTGATTAAAATTAGAACTCGACAAAGTAAAAATTGTCTTAACTTTTTACCCCAAACTTATCTAAAAAGTGCCATCACCATCCAACTTTACAACAAGAAATGATAGAGCCAAGGAGACGAGCGGTGACGGTAGTTACTAGAATTCTTTAATAAAATATTATTGTTATATTCAAATACAAAGTTTTTTCCCAAATTATATTGGCCTGCCAGTGTCACCACTAATTTTTTCCCGTTGTTCTTTTTGTATGTAGAAAATATCTAGTTTTGTAGTTTTTATTTGGGATACTTAAATAATGGTCCTCCAGCTTAGTATTGACTATGTTTTCATCCCCTCCACTTTTTTGGATTATATTTTCATCATCAAATTTGAATGATCCCAATTTTGCTCTTATTGCACTCTATTACCTATTTTTTTGGATACTAGGCAAAGAATTTTGGAACTAAAATCTTAAACTTGGACGTCCGCCAACATCATTTTGGGTCCTGACAATCTCCATTTTCTCTCTTTTCTCTATTCCAAATACTCATCCTTTTTATGGCATCATCGGAACCTCCATTTTCTGACCATGGACCCACCGGAACCCGTCGAACTACCTTTTGAATCAATAGAAAGATATTACTATAATCCAATGGGATACGACGTCGGAGGAGGAACCCAGCGACCAAACGATCTTTGATGGCGACGATTGCTATGAGATTCATCGTTACCTTAACGAAGTCGACGAGTTTCAACGCACATCCAGTCTTCTATATACAACACCTACGGCCCGTTTGGATGGCGTATTAGTTTTGGAGAGATTAAATAGTAGGGATGACAATTTCCCCATATCCAGTGGATACCCGCCCTGCCCCGCCTATATGGAGGCAGGAGTAACCCAGAATTTTTCCCCAATAGGAGCGGGTATGGTATGATATGAAGAAAACCCGCTCGGGTATGGAGCGGGTATGATTTTGTAATCCCCACCCCCGAATACCCATACCCGCCCCTTACCCTCCCCGTACACAGTTACACATACGACATATACTATATTATATATGTACATATAAATAAGAACATACGCTTAAATCTTGAATATAGTTATAGTATATGTAAATAATTATCTCTTTAATTAACAAATTTTATCGATTACTATCTATCATAATAGGCTACTTAATATTCAAAGAAGATCAATTGAGACTATATTTCTAAATATAAATATCAATTTATTTTCAATCTTGAATTGTTTATTTTTTTGTTTGGATATGGATATATTCGGGGAAACCCGATCCCCATCGGTAGGTGGGTTTGGTTCTTTATCTAATATCCCCAATGGGGATGGAGGCGGGGATGGCGAAAGACCTTCCAATCGAGGATTGGATATGGAATAGGGTCCCCCGATCCATACCCTACCCGTTGTCATCCCTATTAAATAGTAAGGGGATTAAATAGTAGGGGATTAAATAAGAAGGGTGTCCCCACATTGATATGATAGTTAAGAAGGGGGATTAAATAGTACGTGGTTTGGATGAATGATTAAATGAGAGGGATAAGAAAGGTGGATAATGTAAAAACTTATCAAAAGATTATTTTGCCCTTGTGAATGTCCATTCTAGATTATGCATCTAAATAAAGTTATAATACTTCATTGTAATATTTTATAAAATAAAAATATAAAAATTAAAAGTAAACTTTTGGGTGATATGTATAATATCACCAAGTTTTTCTAAATTATTTTATGCTAATAATTATATAAATACACATATTCATTATTTTGTTATATTTGTCAACAATCAAGTTATAATAATTTATTTTAATTATTTTTATATAAATTAAGAATATTAAATATGAAAGTACATATATATTTTTTGTTTCTAATAAACGGAAAAATTGGTTTTATTATAGGTACTAGTAGTTTTTTTATTTTTCTTAATCATATTATAGGGTCATAGTTAGGACTTGAGGGAATTAGCTATTAAATAGAGGGCATGAAGTGTAATTTTTATACTAGAATAAAAAATCCCAATACTAGCAGGAGAGAGAGAGAGAGAGAGAGAGAGAGAGAGAGAGAGAGAGAGAGAGAGAGAGAGAGAGAGAGACTGCAGTCTCTCTGTTTATCTTCTTTCTTCTTCGCTCAACAAACCCAGACAGAACCAGACTACGGCAACGACGGTCAATCAACGTTCGACTGCAACAATGGCGATGGTGGTGGTCGGCGTTCACCCAGATATGTTTTTTTTCCCCAAATCTGAAAATTTTGGGAATTTTTTACTTGAAATTTGTTAGATAAATGGTGGTTTGTGCTTGTGCTTGGAAGTTTTTTGCTTGAAACAGAGGGGTACGCTGGTAATTTGGTCCCGGATGAGAACCCAGACTAAATAGAAGCACCCCCTGCTTTTATTTAGTCTGGGAGGGGGCTGACTAATTAGCCCGTCAGCTAATTAGTCGGGGGTGAAAAATTCCTCCCAAACAAGGGATATGGAGGAGAAGAGGGATGAGGAGGAGCTAGTCAGGGGTCTTAACCCTCATCCAAACGAGCCCCTAATGAGGCAACTAAATATTACAATAAATAAAGGTAGATATGAAATTTAACAAGATAAAAGAATGAAAACATAACCCTGAAAATTACAGGATTAAAACTTATGTGGTGTCCCTAGGATCGTTATTTAATAAACAATTTTTTTTTTTAATAAAGGAAGCTCGAAAAAATAGTCCAAACCCAATTTTAATAGGCCAAGCGAAATGTTATAAAACATGAGGTCTAACTTAGAAAAATCTAACTTCAATTTATATATGTATAAATAACCAAGGGCTTGTAGCCTAGCGGTTATCTCCTGGTTCTCCCACAAGGGAGACTAGGGTTGGAACCTCATCAGAGGCGTTTGGGGTTCAGGGCTATGGATAGCTTCTAGACCCTCTCTAGACTAACTCACTAACTCCCTTCGTTAACCCCTACTGATGTATATCGAATGGCAACAAATGTTTATTTATGCATGAAAGGCGTTAGATCAACAAAAAATGGAAAATATCTAACCAGTGTTGTCAATCTCGTATCATACTGGGAGGTACCAGGTCAGGGGCGGCTCCACCCTTGCTAAAGGGTGGTCATTTGAACACCAATTTTTTTTTTTTGGTTACAATACTTGTAATATTTTTTATTTGTACTTAGTTTAGCCATTTATGAGCACCCAACCCAAAAATATTTGAACACCGAACCCAAAAAGTAGCCCTCAAATCAATTAATGTAATTAAACACCCCAATTAAAGCCCATAGGCAATTCCATAGCTTCCCCATATATGGTCACTTGAACACCCTAATTTTTTTTTATTTTTTATATGACATGTTGTAATTTTATATCGGGTTTTGCTTGAACATGTAGTTCTATACTTCTATACTATGAGCACCCATCAATGTAAACAACCCAATTAAAGCCCATAGGCAATTCCATAGCTTCCCCACAACTGGTTAATTGAGCACCCTAAATTATTTTATTTTTTATGTTACATGTAATTTTATATCGGGTTATGCTTGAACACTTAGGCTGTGTTTGATAGTGGGTTTGAGAGGTGAGATAGGATTATTAAGGAGGTGGGAGATGCAAAATACATGTGGGAACCAATGGGATTTTCTGCCAAAGTGGGTTTTCTTTTTTTCTTTTTTTTTTGGTGCAATGAAGTGGGTTTTTTTTTTTTCATTTGAGATCGGAACCGTTCATTTTTTCATGAATGTTGAGCACATCATGGGTACAAAAAATTATGATTATCGGAGATGGGTAGACACACAATTGAGACAAATTTGTCTTAAATTGTATTCGTCAAAATAAAGTCCAAAAGGATTGTTTTCCAAATCGGTCAAAATTACCAACATTTTCATTTCTAAAAAATAAGGGGGAAAAATAGGCTTTGGGTTTACTTGCTGATTATTATTATTATTATTTGTTATTTTGTTCCATAATGGGGACTAACTTCTGTCATGATAAAAGGGAAACAAAATCCAAATACATAAATGAAAAAAGAAAAGAAAAAAGAAGATGGTAATCCCACCTCATTATCAATCCTATCCTACCTAAAACAAACATGTTAGATAACAATCCTATCTTCTAATTGGGTGCAAAACAAACATGCAATTTACCAATCCCACCTCATTATCAATCCCACCTCATTACCAATCATAATCCTAATCCCACCTCAATACCAATCCCCTCATACTTATAACTGTTATCAAACACGCCCTTAGTTCCATACTTTTATACTATGAGCACCCATCAATCCAGATAATTCACAATTAAGCATCTAATACATTAGGCCAAAACAAAATACACATATTTAATGGCAAAAATTAGGAAAATAGATTGAGAAAAAGCATTTAAGGCTTTTTTCTGAATGACAATCAACTTCATATCTTACTCCCTCTGTCCCCAAATTTTGGTCCCTTTTGGGAGTTCGTGCCATTTTTCTATTGATTATATCTCGTAATTTATATTGTTTTACGTGATTTTGAAAACATTGTCTTATAGAATTAATTGAGATCTATCAAACAAGATCCATATTGAATATAAAATTCATTACCGATTTAAAGTTATAAGTAGTTTTTTTTTCTAGTTAGAATAGAACTGGGACCAAAATTTGGGGATGGAGGGAGTATAAAATAAGAACATATGTCCAAAAAGATCTGTACAAACCTATTCGTTACACAATTCTTACAATAATACGAGTGTATTTATTCATCGATTTAATTTTTCTTGACCCAAAATATAGAATTTGCCGAAAATAATTGTGACATCTTATATATATATAAACACTAATGTAATTAATAGACACTAATCTTATATATATATATATATATATATAGATAAACATTAATGAGATTTATTTATTTATTTATTTATTATTTGGTCACATTATAAACACTAATGTATGAAATTAATTAATAGAGTTAGTAGAGTTAAGGTAATCTTTGAACACCCTGTTCAAATTTCCTGGAGTCGCCATTGTACCACGTGTTTCGTACCATACAAGCAATCAAATGGTATATACCCCTTAGTGTTCCGTACCGGCCAAAATACAAGTTGTATCGGAGGATACAGGCTTGTACATAAATCTTGGCTAGTACACAAATTGTTTTGTATTTTTTTTCTCTTGTTAAAAAAAGGCTTTAATTTTGAGAAAAATTAACAAAACTTGAAGTCTATAATATGTTTATTGTGTTAATTTGTTATAGAATTAATGTTAAGGTATATCAAAGTGTTAAAATTTAGCTGAAAAAAGGTGTTAAAATTTATTTTTATTCCTCTACTGTAAGTTTTTTAGTTATACATACATATATAATGTATATATTACGGTTAGTCTGAAACGGTACCGGATACACACCAGCACCGGTACGTATTGTCCCAATACAGAAAATGATATGCTTGCTGATACGGGATTGATAACTTTGTACCTAATAGCAACCCGAAGAAAGGAAAACAGCATGTAAAGTGACATCCACGAGTTGTGATACGTGCACATGTGACAACATCGTTAATGCAATTTTAGTATTTCATTTTGATTTTTTCAAAGTCGATAATTATCATATTTGTAACACCCTGATTTTCAGAAGTATTATTTTAATAATTTATTATAAAAAGATTTATTTAAAATGGATTTATTTCATTAAGCAGCGGAATACATAAAGTTCTATAGAAATGATCATAATCTGGTTACAGATAAAATAAAATGCTAAATACTTGTCAATGAATTACATTTTTTTGACACAAAATAAAAGGAGATAATATGGTCCTCTAATTATTCAAATTCAAGTCCAAGCTCTCTTCCAGCACCTGCTTTTCAACCTGATCCTCCGTTTGATAGTATGGCTCCTCGCCTTCTCCTTCAGTACCTGGCGTGATATGCTAGGGCCAACAATAGTACCATGAGCGATAAATCATCTATAGCTAACTCTTACCCCACTAACCCTTATATATATAGTTAACCACAGTTCATATATGATTAAAAAGCAGTACATAAATAGAAAGCAAGTAATTTATTTCTTTCTCTAGCCTTTAGCTTAGTTTTTTTCATTTAAGTTCTTTACCTTGAGAACATCCTCCCATTTAAAACCACCAAAAGTACGACCATTCGTGATTCAACTCCCACCTTGCTTGTCTTGACCAGGAGCCCCGACGAATTAGCCTAAGTTATCTAATTAGTCAAACTCATCAGCGCCGCACAAGATGAATTCTCCAGGGACTAACTGAACTACTGATTTTTTACATACTAATAGATGAGATTTTATATATATACTACTCCCTCCGTTCCTTTTTACGTGTGTTGCTTTGTAAATTCAACTTATTAAAAAAACATCATCGTTATACTTCACATCAACTTTTGTAACGCCCCTAATTTTGGGGACGTTATATTTATTACAAAAATAGTAAATAAGTCTTACAACAATATTTAACCTTAAGAAATTACATAAATCTCCTTCCAAAATACATTTATTCAAAGTAGGATCAACTAGGTTTCTTCTAACTCCTCGTACAGTCGTTAGCCTCGGCAGTATCCTATCCAGCTTCGCATGCCTCCAAGCTATAGAATTCATCCTGCTCATCTCTATAGTCTCGCATAATACGTCAGAGTCGCAGAGCAATATCGTGGTATTATGCCAGGGTTACACATGTGCAACACCGTGAGGAAAAACGCCCAGCAATGACTCTACCCAAACCTCTAACTAGCAATTCTAGAACAATATATGTATGATCGAAAACAAACGACAGGAGTTACAGAAAATAGTTTTTCATCAAATATGCATGTGTCAGTGTCAGTGCAATTATGCTTATGCCAGTGTCGATGCAAATCAGAGTTAAACGCACGGAAATAAAATGTGTTTCGTATTATCTTCCAAAATAGACATTCTTCTTCAAATTTATCAAATTATGGTTTGCCACCGGGTCAACAGTCTATTCACTCTTCTCATATGGCACTGCTTCTGACCACCAGGCCTACAATCCATCACTCCAAAGTTATTGGCCCGTTTCTGTCTCCTTTCAACTAACGGTTACCAACCTTTCCGCTCGAAGTTCCGGTTGTCTTGTATCACCGATATTCAACAGCATGATACAAGGTCCATCCACTCCGCGACACACACGAACGTAGTTCTGGCAAACTCTTGTATCACCGATATTCAACAACATGATACAAGGACCTTCCACTATGTGTTGTATACGCTTAGCACCAAAGACAACCAAGTTCTCTCTGTGAACTTAGGATAGTGCTCAAGTTGCACTACCGCATTCCTTAGCCATAACCACATCACCGATATTCAACAGCATGAAGGGCGGCGCTAAGCTACAATACCATATTCCTTAGCCCTAACCACATCACCGATATTCAACAGCATGAAGGGCGGCTGTGGACGGTGCCACTTTTTTTAATGTTGTTTTGAAAAGGGGGCGATTTTAGGGGAAAAAAAAATTTAGAGTCGCCACCCGGGATTTAATCTTTGGAAAATGTTAGGTACCCGAGAAACCGTTTAGAAAAATAAATATGACTCTTGTGCCGCTGAAAAAGGGTTTGGTCTGCATAAAATAGAGATTTGGTTTCGGGAGCCAGGTTACGAGCGGGGAAGGTTTTGTTTAAAAAAAGCACCCCGCGCGCCCGGGAATTTCCCGGTCTTTACTAAATATTTGTAGGATTTGTCTGAAAATATTTTATTGAAAACTTTATTCACATAACAATAAACGAATTAAATGATTATTCTAAAGAAATAATAATAGTAACAAGTCAAGCAATGCAATAAAAACGACAAAATAAATAACACAATAAAACATTTGAAGCACAAATACACACTTAATTGAAATAATAAAAGAAATGGGGACCTATTTGCATGAATAAAAGGTAAAAAGGGGTAACCGTAATTGACCCTACTGGTTTTTAAGAAAAACAGAGCACCAGAATAGAAAACAGAGCATGAAAAACAATTGCTACCCATTATGCCGTACGACATTCAAAAGTGCACCGTGCGGTGCAACTATCAATGCCGCGCGGTGTCATTAGTTGAAAATTTTCAAAAATTATTTTCGGGTCAGGGAAGAAAATGGGGTGTTTCCTCAATATAAAAACTAGTACTTTTCAACCAAAAATCTTTTGAAAGACTTTGGAATGTACCTCGATCGAGCCAATGCCGAAAAATACATCGAAAGTATTTTCGTCATTGTTCCGGAGACAAGAATAACCCGTGGGTTATCCTATTTGGTGAACAACGAACTTGCTGGATTCAGAGGAGGTATTGAATAATTCCGAACACAACAAAAATCCCCTCAAGAGCAAAAAAGCCGATTAAGACGTTAATATACCTCTGGAATATCCTTCTGGACCGAACACTTAGATTTGTGGCTCTCGGGTTTGGATTTTGAACACGATTTTGGTATGATTTTGGAATGACAGTGGTAGATTTGGGAACGACAATGGTGGGTTTAAGATTTTACAGAGCTTTACAAATAGACATTCATGGAGGTTTTGCACACTGCCATTTTTTTTCGGTTCTTTTTTCTGCCATGGCAAGAGCTCGGTTTATATAGGCGACGGGTTTGGATGATTTCACACGCGAACGAGATTCATCACGGCAAGATGTCGAGCTATGGGGTAGCCTTTCCTCTTCGCACGAAATAATGATGAGATTCGTAGCGTGTTTTGAGCTGCTGAAAATTTGCTGAATTCGCGCTGAAGAACAGGTGTCGTACGGTGTTCACAATTGCACTGTGCGGTGCAACTATGTGCGCCGTATGGTGGAAGTGGAATTTTTTTTGAAATTTTCAAAAGTGCACCGTGCGGTGCAACTGTGTGTCCGCGCGGAACTGTTAACAGGCCAAACTTGCCCTGGGTGCTACCGAACTCTATTTTGCGCGTGGTTGGTACCGTTGGAAAGCTTGTTAAGTCTACTTTCTAACCCAAGTGGTTGGGAAGCAAAATGATTTGTACATCAAAAGTAATGACGATTTTACCCTCAGGTGGTCGGAAAGAGAATCGTTTTGGTAAAATCCTCATATCTCCCTCATTTCAAAACGGATTGAGACATATTATATATCAAAAAAGAGGGTTTTTAATGTACTAGAAGATGGTGTAGGGTATGCCTTGTGTTCAAGAGATTTTTCTTGGGTTTCGAGTACAAAGAGCATTGTTCCAAAGCTTCTGAGGCATATTTTGATCTTTCTCATCATTGGGGATGCACAAGTCATCAAAATTGGGGTGTCTACAGCGGCACTAAAGCTATACTATCATATTCAATTCTTTCCAATTCTATTCAATCAATCAATCCAATTTCATTCTCATCTCGTTTCTCGAGTCAACTATTTTTCTCAAAAATCTTGTCGTGAATATGCAACATGTTTCAAAAACTCTTTTTGTGAATATGTAACTTTCTCAAAAAGCGTGTTTAAAAAACAATACACTTTCTCGTAAAATGTGTTTCCAAAATTAGTATTTCCTTGTAAAATATTTTTCAAAGATCAGCGTTTCCTCGTAAAACGTGTCACTTAAAAACATAACTTTTCTTACGCGACCTTCTCTCGACAAATGAAATAACCAGGAAAGTCCCATATCGGATGGCCGGACGAGTCCAGTTAGAATAACCATTCCTTTCTTAGTCAGCGTGAAGCTTAACTTTTTGACAGACTTTCAAGGGTGTTAGACTGGGTAATTCCACAGTCTCAAGTTAGTCAAAATATTTGTTCCGCATGTATGACTTCACTTTTTGAAAACGTTTAATCAGTCGGGCATTATACCAGTGTATTTTTAATTATAATGGCATACATATTCGTTTCGAAAATCAGTCAGACATTATAACGGCGTAAACTAGAAATCCCGTATTTCATTTGGACGTTATAATGCGAAAAATTATTCTTAACACTAATCGACTAATTTTTCCTAATAATTATGCTACTAACTTTTATTCCAAAAAGTGGGCATTATAACATTACTAAAAATTAAAGTAGGCTCCAAAATGACTAGTAGAAACTTAGGCAAAGTAATTACCTTGATTCCGAGGTTAATCGGCAGTCGAAATGCTAAACGGTAGGACAGAAGGAATAACGGCTAAGTGCGTTGAAAGAAAAATGTAGTACTTTTCCTAGAAACACGAAAACTACTACGAAAGTACTATGATTTGGATCGAGGGGTGGCTCAAGGTGGTGGTTTTGGATGAATTTTGGAAGAACACTTTGAGTTTTAAAGAAGAAAACTCAAGAACACTAGAACTACTAAAAGACTATAAGTTGGAGAGATTTTTGGTGTGAGAAAACAAGTGAGCATGGCTTGCTATTTATAGGCAAATGGGTGAGCTCCCTCTCCCCTCTCATTGGCTGGCCTCCTCCTCTCCCTCCTTCCAAGAAATTTTCAAATTTTAATGCCAGGAATAAAATCTAGGTTTTTGTGGGATTTTGGAAGAACAAAATCTAGGGTTTTAATAGCCATGGGCCTAAATATTACTAGGTTTGAACTTAGAAAATCTAATAGAGAATCTAAGGGAAATTTCTAGGAAATTGCTAGTAAAAATCTAGTCACAATTGTAGTGTAGGATTTTGCATGGCCATCTTTGTCTTAGGGAGTTTTGGGTACTAGTTATACACATGAAGGCTTGTTAAGAGACATGTGCCTAATTAGCGCTATGAGATCTTAGGTGTATCTAGGCATTTAATAAGGGAATATATTTTTATTCCCTATTCATGAAGGAATATATTCCCTAATTAATGAGGGGGAAAATGCTACTTAAAGTTGGTTTTGGGTGCTAGATATACAAACAAGTGCACAACAATTAGACACATGCCTAAATCTAGTAGAAAATCTAGGTGAATCTACCATTTATGGAAAGAATATTATGTGTAAGAAAATCTAGGGGAGAATCCCATGGGATTCTATTTAGATACATGTACATACACTTGTATATACACATGAGCCAATTAGGAAGCTTCTAAGGAAATTGCCAATCAACTTCCTCTCAATCTTTCCATTAATGGAGAGAATCCTAGAGGAAATATACGGGATTCTTTGTGTACAAATATATGTATGCATGTATATATAGTGTACCTATTCTTGGTAACTTTAAGGCTATGTTTGCCAAAAGATTTTATGGGAAATCACATAAAATCAACGGGTTGATTTTGATGTGATTTCCCATTTTAACACGTAGATTTTATCGGAAATCCCATAAAATCTAGGTGCTAAAATGGGAATTCCCATAAAATTACCACCTAGATTTTATGGGATTTTCCATAAAATCTTTTGGGAAACTTAGCCTAATATGTAATAAGCTTCCTCCTCCCTTCCTCAATATGCACAAGCTTAATTTGCTAGATAAATCTTAGTGAATCTTAGGGAGATTCTAAAAATCTAGCCTAATTAAATGAAGAGATTTGGAGAATCAAAACCTAGGATTCTAAGGTTATATCAACACATGCCAAATAGGAAGTTGCAAGGTAAGTCTCTCCTTCTCTCTCTCTCTCTCCAATTATTGGAGAGTCAAAATTGGAGTTAATGGAAGGGTTCTAATTTTGATTACATAGAATGTGAGTGGAGGGAGAAGATATATGGACTTGAGTTAGGAGCAAATGTGGGAAATTTTGTAGTAGGATTGTGTAGGATAAAAATAGTAACGTATGTATAGGTACGAGTATACGAATTCTAGGGTATAAAGTAGTATTTAAATAAGTTTTCAAAATATTAAAAGAAACAATTGAATTAAATAAGAAAAAAAATTCCTCCAAAAATTAGGGTTATAACTTTTACCTCCACTTTACACTATTCACATCAACTTTTACCTCCACTTCCAAAATTATCCTCCATTTTTATCCATTAGCTCTTTACCCGGCCACTAGCTTTTTAAAAGGGCAAAATGATAATTGTACAAAGTTTTACCCATTAACTTTTCAAACATACACTTATTACAGGACAACTCAAAATGGAAACGTCGACACTAAAAAAGGTACGGGGAGAGTATTTGTTAATAGAGGTAGTAAAGTTAAATTTTGTTTACCCTGCTAAAAATTTCTGGAGCTGCCACCTGATTGAATGAGGGGTACCCTAGTGACTGAAGTCACTACATCCCCGCAGTGACCTCAATTGTGGGTCCTCTATAATTTGTATTTGAGCTCAGAACTGTACAATTTATTGGGAATGTTGAGTAGATCATTCATGGAAAAAATCAAATTTATTGGATATTGGTAGCCATATGTTCCGGTACCACTTATATGGATGGTCAATATCATTTGGAGAATACACTTTAAGACAAATTTGTCTCAATTGTGTGTCTACCCATCCCCAATAATCATAATTTTTGGAATTGGAGAGAAAAGAACTTTTTATCGCGTATCACTTTTTTGGTAATAAGGAACTGAGAAATGCAAAGAAAGGGAAATAAATTCAGAGGTTCGAGTTTTTCTTCTTCTCAAAATCCCACCAAATCAAATCACTCTCTTTTCTCTCATGCTCATTAAAATAAGAATGAGAACAAAAACAAAGAAACATAATTCTTTCTTCTTCTTTTTTTCCTCCGTTTAGAGTATCTCTAGCAGCCTCTCAAACACCAAATATAAAAATTTAACGGTTTTGGTATCTTTTGGATGCTCCAAAAGATGCCCATAAATTAGTTCACATTTTTTTAATTTTACTCCTACTTCTTAACTTTCGAATTTGAGTAGCATCCTTCAAATAAAAAAATCCCACTACAAAGTGTGATTTTGGATGAAGAATCTATTACAAAAATATAGTAACAATATAGGGGGAAAATCAATACAATACTTAAATTTGGAAGAGTGTGCTATAAAACCTCATCTTTAACCAAAAGAATACAAAATTTAGAAGAGTGCTAACCAATAACTTGAGTTTTCCTAAAGGTGTTACAAATTAGCAACTTGAAAGATGAATAGTTTACCACCGAAAGCGGTAGCCTAGATGGCAAGGGTGAGTGGACTTAAATGCTCCTCCCTCCCATACACATTCCGACAAAGTTTAAGTCCCACCAATTACAGAACTAGCATAGAGAGCGCTTTGTCCATCTAGTACCTAGGTGTAGGCAATGGACTGGATTTAATCCGATCCGATCCGATCCGAATCCGATCTTGAAAAATTCGAATCCGATAATCCGAATCCGGTAATTCAAATCGGATTCGGATTTTATTGGATTTTATCCTATAAGAATCCGATTTGAAATCAATTTTGAATTTTTTTTTAAACAAAACACTTTTGGGAGTCGTTAATTCACTTTGCAAGCCAAAACTTGTTAGAAAATGGCAAATTAATTTATCATGTGGCCAGACGTCCTAAGGTTATGGTTGACAATTTCCGATAGTATGAAAAATTATTTACTGACCAATCATGTAACGCATGTAGCAAGAGAACTACATTAACTTCAGAGTCACGAAATTAGTTGAGATGTGTGCAAGCTGGCCGGACATTCGGCTGTAAAAAAAAGTCACAATATAATTAAGAGTAATACATTATGTTGTCCGTCATGCTCCACAATTTCCTCAGCGTAGTAGCAAATGAATATTTGTAAAAAGGGTTGTCCCTCCGGATAATAGCTGTGGCTCAAACCAGACATTCCACAGCGGGTTAGGAACTCTTAGGGTCACGCCCAAGGGGATTTGCTATCCTGGTTGCCCCCTCCCACTTTTTTCCAATTAAAAAAAAAATAATGAATGATTTAGATAAAAAAAAATACTTATATCACAATAACTTACATTTAGAGACCATAACAAAGAATTGAATAAAGCCTTAATTCTTCTTCACTTTCCATTAAACAGCATCATCCCCTACC
Source organism: Gaultheria prostrata (assembly GCA_036023075.1). NCBI lineage: Eukaryota > Viridiplantae > Streptophyta > Magnoliopsida > Ericales > Ericaceae > Gaultheria > Gaultheria prostrata. The sequence continues at coordinate 3,933 of JAXBDA010006109.1, read as the reverse complement.
AAATCAGCTACTCTGGGGGTGCGTATGCTAACACTTTGAGTTGTTTGTGGACCGGATTTAGTTTCAGTCCGACAACATTCAAATTTGATTCAATCACTACCTCTGGCCCATTTTGTTTGCTCACTATGAATATCTGTGTCATTTTTAAACGTTTATATCTTTTTATTTATAATATTTTTGCAACTTTTAAAAAATTTGTCTAATAGAACTAATTGAGATCTATCAAATAAGATCCATATTCCATATAAAATACATTATAGATTGAAAACTATAAGAGTTCAAAAAAAAGCACGCACAATCGTATTGAGCAAACAAAAAAAAAAGCCCGATCTGTTTAACTCATTCCGGACCTGATCCGGGGAGATTGTTTTAATTTATCCAAAAATATTACACTTTTGCCCTTAGATCCACCATTAGAAATCTTGGCAGTACATCTGCTTATACTGGAACCGGGTACAAATTTACCGCCGCATGCTAATCCGCGATTACTAGCGATTCTAACTTTATGTTCCCGAGTTGCAGAGAACAATCCGAACTGCGGCAATCTTTCCGGGTTCGCTCCACCTAACATTCTAGACAAGAATAAAAGTATTATCGGATGAGATTCGTAAATAAGTAGAGTCTAATGTGTAAAGGTATGAAATGACCAGTATTTTGAGACATCAGAGATGCTAGATTAATTTAAACGGTGACATGAAAGCATTGGGGAGATGCACTAGTCTCCGCCATAGTCCTTTGAATGCTCCGCAAAACAGGAAGTTTTCAGCCTCTCATGAACTTGTTTTTGTGGGTCCAAACGGGACCCAATTGTCATTTTTGCAAGAACTCTTGCAGCGTTGTGCAAGAAAGAGAGAACCCATGGAAGGAAAGGCATGCCATGGCCAGATTGTTCGTTTTGGATTGCAAGCAGACACTTTTATGTCAAATATGTTGATTAATATGTATTCCAAATGTGGGTTTGTTGATTGTGCTCGCATGGTGTTTGATGAAATGCCTATGAGATGTTTAGTTTCATGGAACACCATGATTGGTTCGTACACCCGAAACGGGGATGAAGAAGTGGCTCTTGGTCTTTTTAAGCAGATGCAAAGAGAAGGAGCCGGTGTTAATGAATTCACCGTGTCGGGCGTTCTTTGCGCTTGTGCTGTGAAATGTGCTCTGTTTGAGTGCAAGCAATTGCATACTTTTGCACTGAAGACAGCGACGGATTCAAATGCCTTTGTGGGCACTGCATTGCTTGGCGTTTACGGGAGAAGTGGTTTCACTGAGGATGCGTATCGGGTTTTTGAGTGCATGCCTGAGAGGAGTGATGTCACGTGGAGCTCAATGATTGTAGTGTACGTGCAAAATGAGCTTTATGAGGAGGCTCTGAAGTTGTTTCAAGAATCTCGAAAAATAGGGGTTGATGATAACCAGTTTACAATGTCTTCTGTTCTCTCTGCTTGTGCAGGTTTAGCTGCTCTGATTGAAGGGAAGCAGATGCATGCTATTATAAAAAAATCTGGCTTTGATTCAAACATATTTGTGGCTGCCACTCTGATAGAATTGTATGCGAAATGCGGAATCATTAAAGAAGCTTACATGGTGTTTTCAAGTTCAGAAGAGAAGAACGTGGTGTTATGGAACACAATGATTTCTGGGTTTTCTAGACATGCTCGCTCAATGGAGGCTATGATTTCATTCGAGAAAATGCAGCAGATGGGTATGTGCCCAAATGAAGTAACTTATGTTTCCATGTTGTCCACTTGTGGCCATAAGGGTTTGGTTGAAAAGGGTAGGAAGTACTTTGAAATGATGACAAAAGAGCATAATTTGTTGCCCAATGTTTTTCACTACTCATGCATGGTTGATGTTCTCGGTCGGGCAGGACTTATTCATGAAGCTAAGGATTTGATGGACAAAATGCCATTTGAGGCTACCGCTTCCATGTGGGGTTCGCTTTTGGCCTCGTGCAGAGTCCATGGAAATATTGAGGTGGCTGAAGTAGCAGCTACACATTTGTTTGTGATTGAACCTGATAATGCAGGAAACCATGTCTTGCTTTCTAACACCTATGCAGCTAAAAAAAAGTGGGCAGAAGTCTTGAGGGCAAGAAAGCTACTCAAGGAAAGTGAGGCAAAGAAGGAGAGAGGAAAGAGTTGGATTGAAGTCAAAGACAAGGTTCACACATTTACGGTAGGGGAAAGAAGCCATCCTAGAATTGTTGAGATTTATTTGAGGTTAGAAGATTTGCTAGAGGAGATGGAAAAGCAGGAGTATACGGTTGATACTGAACATGACCTCCATGATGTGGAAGAATTGAGAAAGCAGGAACTTCTGAGGCACCATAGTGAGAAGCTAGCCCTTACTTATGGCCTAATGAGTTTACCTCCTAGTATCCCTATTAGAATCATGAAGAATCTGAGGATATGTGGGGACTGCCATTCCTTTATGAAGTTCGCATCAAATATTACAGGAAGGGAAATCATCGTGAGGGATACGAACCGCTTTCATCATTTCAAGAATGGATTATGTTCCTGTGGGGAGTTTTGGTGATGGTTTCAATGGCTTATGCTGTATGATGTTCTTCGCTTGTTTATCAAATAGATGCTCCATTGTTGACTTGGGGATATTCCCCTCGGTTATATAACCAAAAGATCTTTGGGAACTTGTTTCACCTGGTCATTAACCCAGCTTCCGAAATCAGAGACAGATCCTCCATCGATGAAAAATGTGATCTGTTTGGTGTTACCTGAGGATTTTAGTCCTACAAGACAAGATAATTGGGCTCTCTTTGTCCCTTCATCTTACCTGAGGTATCATTCCCGTATTGATTGGCTTCCTATATCACAGTCTTACCAAAACTGCAAGTTTATTAGGGTCCCAAAATCAATTTTTTGGGGGTGCTATAACAATTACTCAACTGCTAAATCATTGAACCACTACTATATGAGCCCAAATGTCATCTGCACATCATCTCTCAAAACTAAAATCAGTTTATGGATGACCGCAAATGTTACCGAATGAAAAGAAAATTAAAGATTCAAATCTACGTTGGATATCTAAATACCTTGGTACTTCCTCGTATCACACAAGCGGGCTATGGCCCATGGGAGATACGTTGCTTCACGAACCTCTGACGTGCATACCCAGTAAGTTATGTGGCAAAGTCTTAGTGGCTGAATCCGAAAGTTTTTTAGATTACATTTTTGTAGAAAATTTTAGAGATCAGTTTTGTTGTTTTAAATTTTTAATAGTACATTGTAGCTGCTTCTTCTTCTTTTTTTTTATCCGAAGGAAATAAGATGCTCGAGATTCTTCCGCAAACTTTCTCTCACATGTGTTGCCTTGTTGGCTTTTCCAATTAAGTTTTAAGTTTCATGACAGTTGAGATTGATTTAGTTCTCGTACTTTTTACTTTTTATCTAAGGCACAATTCTTTTTTTCTACAAGGCATGATGAAAATATAGTTCTAATGATGGGGCCTTGTTCTTGTGTCTATCTTCAGCTATTTCATAACTGTAAAACAAATTAGTAATTGAGTTAATATAATGAACAAATTTAGCAATATTTTTTTTTAATCAGCGTAATATTTCTAAATTTTAAGAAAATGATCAATGAATGAAAGTTTTATTCGACTTTTATCTCTTTGCAAATAGATATAAGGCTTAATTGCAAGGACACCCCCTAAACTATCACTTTTTGGCAACATGACCCCCTAAACTATAAAACGTGCCAACATGACCCCCTCAACTTTCAAAATCCAGCAACATCACCCCTTCCGTCCAACTCTGTTAAAAAAGAGAGAGAAAATGGACGGAAAATTGGAAAATGTAACGGAAACTATAATTTCAAGCCCAAAATGCCCTTTTATGGGCGGGATGTTCACATATGAACCCATTTCATCTCTCTCTTCATTTCCCCTTCCCAGATTTCAAGTTGAACCCAGGTACT
>JAXBDA010006108.1:0-21822 GCA_036023075.1 Gaultheria prostrata | reverse complement strand
ACAAGACAGAAAAAATAAGAAAGATCTCAGTTTTTGTAAAAGCGTGATTAAAATAAATAAGAGTTAGATTTTTTATCACGGTTTAAGTACATAAACCGAGATGAAATATAGTTTTAATCTCGGTCATTTGTAAAACGTGATTAAAAATAAATATGAAATTATCTCATCTTACTTACAATCACACTTTTTAAATGACTGAGATTAAAGCTCGTACTTACAATCACACTTTTTAAATGACTGAGATTAAAGCTTAATTTTATTTTTATTTTCAATCACGTTTTATAGATGACCGAGATTAAAATTGTCTTTTATCTCGGTTTATGTACTTAACCGTGATAAAAAATCTAACTATTATTTTTTTATCACGCTTTTACAAAAATTGTGATCTTTCTTATTTTTGAAGCGTGATCTTTATACATTTTTGTAGTAGTGTATGCCAGTACACATCCGAGGGGGTATTTGAGAGCCTACTTTTCAGCTTTTCATTTTTAACTTTTTGGCTTTTTAGATTATGGTCAGAATGTTTTTAATATGGGAGGAGTGTTTGAGAGAAATTTGCAGAATGCATTTTGCAACATGAGTAGTGTTTGGGAGATATGTGTAGAATACATTTTGTAGGTCTTTTTGTTAATCAGAATGAGAAAAGTGAAAAATGAGAAGTCAAAAAGCTCCTCCCACCCTCTTTCTTCATTATGCTCTCTAAACCCAAAATCTGAAAATATATTTTGGCCAACATCTCCCAAACACTCAAAATGTGATAAGTAGAATCCCAAAATGCAAAAAGAGGGCTACCAAACACCCTCTAAATAGGAAAATAATAATAAATAACTGACTAATAAATCAAAAAACATACGAATGACGTAGCACTCAAAAACTTTACAGAGAAATTATGAGGGAGAGAGAACAAAACACAATTGGTAGTCTTCACATGAGGATTTTTTCCAATTCATATGCAGTTCTATAATAAGGCATGACCCTTAAGAATAGGAGTTTTAAGACATAAATGCACATGAAAAAAGTGCCACGAAAAATTAGGATTTATGTCCACCCTCATTTTGTTCACCTTCTTACTCCCTCTCTCGCCTACTAATTGAGGTAGTGTGAATTTCACAAAAAGTGATGTCATCCTTACTAAAAAGAGTATTGCATGGGTGAGATTTGCACCATTCCAATTAATAAGATAGAGGTAATGTTCACCATCTTTTAAGGAACGTAAACAAAGTCGTACTCGAAAAATTGAATGCATATGAAATGAAAAGTAGCTGAAATCGGTATGGTTCGTGGTCATATTGGAGTGAACTGAACAAAATCCGTTCGGGAGCAAGACTGAACCGAAATTGGTTCTCAAGACCTCGGTTCGATTCTGTCACGACCCAAATCCAACGGATTTAAATATTGTGACCGGCTAGTGAGACTGTCTCACCAAAGACCTCTATCGATACTTTTTTTTTTTCAAACATAAATATATTTGACATATAACATATGCAGAGGCAACATAAATTTGTAGAGTCCTTCATTCATCATTCCAATTGCAACTTGGGCTACATTTTCCCCTTGTTCACTACATGATCATAAGCTTAATATTATAGTACTCGGGCCATCCTTCTAATTTTGATTACCTGAAAAGGGAAATATTTCAACGATATAAGCCACTGCTTGTGTGAGATTATGAATTATCAGAGTTACATGATCCACCATGGAATTTTAGAAAACTTTTCGTCAATCATAGAATCAGTTTTTCATGGCTTCAACTGTAACCAAAATCCGTAAACAAGTTTGAATATAACATGCCATAAACATATACGATATACCATTCGACGATTTCTGTTAGCTAAGAGGGAGCGACCCCCAATACGCATAAAGTGAATTGATCAATTCAGTTGGACACCTGGTTGTGCCCCTATCCATTTCGCCCTTATAACACCGTTCCCACTGGTATCTTTAACGTCCTCCATATTCCAGGGACATAGTCCGGAGGTATCGATAATACTATTTTCAAAAACTGAGCAAAACATCAGAATTCCATGGTATATTTGCTTCAAAAGAATTTGATATGTACATAATCATAATTTAATAAAGAACATAAATTGTTGCGAAAAACCTCAAGTAATAGGGATAATTCATAACTCACCTTGCGTCCAAACTTTACCGTAAGTCTACTGGGGCGTACCGGGTCCTAGAAGAACACATTAATAATTTAGAAATAGTAAAATTGTGGTTAACTAAGTTGACCTTTATGATATTGTAAATTTCAAGTTATCAAGTCTCCAGTGTATCGTTCTAATTACATAAGCGTGAGAGCTCGGCTACGTGTACACTTTCTCACTCCGGATCTGCTGTCCCTCTTTGGTGTCCTATCCCTCCACAGCTGTCACGTGGCACACTAAAAACCCCTTTATTAGTCTGTTAAATCCTTTTTCCGTTATACAGTAACCATTCTCCGTTAGAACCTTTTCACCTTATGCCTTGTCAACAGAAATAGAGATTTCCAAATAGCTAGAGTCCAATTAGAACACGAGAAAAACACAAAGATGATTTCATTTCTTGTAGACGTGTTCTAATTTTTTTCCTCCGAGCATGTGTTCTGGCCTGCTTTGGCAAAAAGCAATAAACTGGTTTTTTGGTTTATTCGTTGTCTTTATTCAAAAAAAATTATATTTGTTAGTTTTGCTTCAAATTTTCGTGGTTTATTATTGATTTAAATTGGATTAATTGTCTTTATCCAAAAAAAAAAAGTTGTGACAATAATTTTATACTTTTTAGATTCCTTTCGTTGAGACAAATCAATGAACCACGAAAACTTGACACAAAACTAACAAATGTAAATTTTTTTTTGAATAAAGACAACGAATAAACAAAAAAGATCGATTTATACTTTTTCACGTAGTTCATAAGCCAATCTATATATATTGTTTACGATAGCCAAAGTACCTTTTTATCTTTTCTATTACAGTATATGCTACTGATGACCCATACATGTATAGAGTTGGTTTACTTGATGTTGCAACCGGTGCTACAGAGAATGTGTTATAACGGAGGTGAAAAGGTTTTAACGGAGAATGAGTTATAACGGAGAAAGGATTTAACAGACTTATAAATGGATTTTTAGTGTGTCACGTGGCAACTGTGGAGGGGTAGGACACCAAAGGGGGACACCAAAAAGGGACAACGGATCCGGAGTGACACTTTCTACGTCTATTTCCAAAAGTTTTTATGACACTAACACAAAATGCTCAATTAAAAGTCTAAGGTGTCAATTTTTGCTACCACGTTTTGCTGGGTTTTAGCTTGAAAGTTATGCTCGAATTCACATTCTTGACATGTCAGCGAATCTTACCTTTATTCATTAACGAATTATTGTTATTATTTATTAATTTTTTTAATCCTTTTTTATTTTTTATCTTTTCCCTTGACTGCTCCAAACAACACTATATATGTGTGTCGAAAGTATTAGAACACTTTATGGTGCATTGCTAGACGAGTCTAGAATTCGAGTTCAAATTTAGTCCGACTATAAAGCAAGTGGTGAGAAAAGTTAGAGAGAGAAAGTAAACTAATCTTTTCATTATGTTCATCACTATTTTTCTTAACCGACTTACAAAATACCCCTAAGCTGTATTAATATGTCTCTCACTCTACGAAACACAAACTAGTTACTCTCACTCTAAGAAACACAAACAATTCTGATTGGCTGAGAAGTCCATCACATGGATTGCTGAGCTGGCACAGTTAGTTGAGTGAGGGTTGTTCTCCAATGGATTTTATGAAGATTTGATAAAATCATACCATTGATTTTATCAATTCTGCAAAAGATTTCATAAAATCTCCCATTTTTTAAAAATCTCTCATTTTTACGTTCAAAAATGGGAGATTTTATGGAATCTTTTGCAAAATGGATAAAATCAAGGGTATGATTTTATAAAATCTTCATAAAATCCATTGGAGAACAACCCTGAAGTGGAAAGTACCAACGAACAAAACCCAACTGCAGTGAACCAAGACCCCAGTTCTGATTCTGAACCTTCACTTGACTTCTCTTGAAGTTTTAGCAACTTTGCTTAGCACCTTAAATAATGTGTCAACTGTACAAGTCGAGCCGCAAACCGCGTAAGTAGTTTGGTTCATTTTTAGCCCTAAATTAAACCCGGTGATTATGTATGATCAATTTTGTAGATCCATGAAGTTATTTGATCCCAAATTATTTTATTAACTAGTCCTACTTTTCCAAAATATAACTTGAACTACCTTAAAAAAACCGAGAACAAAGATCAAAAAAAAAAAAGTGAAGTATTAACTAGTCCTACTTTTCTTAACCTACTGTTAACCTTTTTATTTATTTAATTACTTTACCAGAGCAATTTGATTGTTTGGGCTTTATAAAAGTGAAGTATTTATCAACAAAAAAAAAAAGTGCAGGTGGGTGGGTGTGCTATCGACAGCAAAGAGGAGGTGAACTCAACTTGAATAGAAACCAAATGTGTTCTGATGAGTATATTTCTCGAAATTCTATAAACCTTAATTTCCATGTTCTAATTATTTTCAACGTTGTCTATATATATATATATATAGTGATAGTGATGAGAACATTGACACCTTGTTTGGAAGGGTTCTTGACAACCGGTTCTTAAAATTCTTGTTGAAAATCCAAATGAGATTTTGAGAACCGGTTCTCAAAATCCTTTAAAAAATAAAAGGGCAGAAAAACTATTGGAAAAACCGAACAAGAGAGGATTTTCGAAACACAATTCCGAAAACCCAAACGAACAAGCCAGACTCCTACTAGACTTTCCCATATGATGGGCCTAATCTCGCGTTTCTCGTGCGCCAAACTCCAAAGGCTGTCTATTTTAGTATTGTGAACAGAAAAAGAAATAAAATTAAGCAACCTCTATTTCTCTCTCTCAGCAGCACCAGCTATCCCCATATCTCCCTTTTCTCTCTCAACAAGATGAGAACCCTGAATCTAGTGGATTCAAGGATTAATTCTTGTTCCATCTTCAATCATCCAATTCGATTCAGATCTTTATTCGGTTTAACCCACAAACCCAATTCCACAACCCAACCGGTTCCCCTTAAACGAACCCGACCCATCTCAATCACCGCTATCCTAACCAGAGATGAAACGCAGACTCCAAATCAAGAAGAAACCCAATTCGATTTCAAAGTCTACATGGTTCAAAGGGCGATTTCAGTTAACAAAGCCCTCGACGACGCCGTTTCTTTGAGGGATCCACTGACTATACACGAGGCTATGCGATACTCCCTCCTCGCCGGCGGCAAGAGGGTCCGGCCTATGCTTTGTATCGCCGCCTGTGAGCTCGTCGGTGGGGTGGAATCGCAGGCAATGCCGGCGGCCTGCGCCGTGGAGATGATACACACGATGTCGTTGATTCACGATGACTTACCTTGTATGGACAACGACGACCTCCGCCGTGGCAAACCCACGAATCATAAGGTATGCCTTTTCACTTCCGGTCACCTGTATCCAAAAGTATTATTCACTAATTTTAAATTCTGGGTAATCTTCTGGTACTTTAGCATTTTACTTTTTCACGTGCGATGTAATTGGACGGGAACAGATGTGCGGTACAGTTGGATGAGGTAGATGTGGTTTCTTTATCTCCAAAATTACTAGTATGTAATACTGTACTAGGTAGGTATGAAGGCTCGTGCTTTGCACGAAATTAATGCCCGTTAGCGTTTGTTCGTTGGTAAAAATTAACGATGTACATGCTATGTATTTTTTTACGTAGTCAATAGGTTTAGAAATAATATTTTATCGTCTATATAAATAAAACATTTTGACAATGACAACATACAAATACAATTGGGGACTAAAGAGGAAAAAAATAAGGTTGGGGTTTGACAATGACAAAACACAATAAAGTAGTAGGGGCCCAAGCGAAAAATATAAAACAAAAGGGGAAATTTCGCAATTGTGTACAAAGATCACCAAATGACCAAAACAGTCAAAGGGAAATCCAGTAATTACCAAAATCAGAGAATGACAAGCCAAAAATTATCGTCCAAATTGAGCCAAATGTGGTAAGCCATGAAATTAGCTATTGCCTTTTATATAGCCTCTGGTATGGATATGGATAGTACTAGTCACGGGCACTTGCACATGCTTTTTTTGAACACAAAAACAAAGGGTGCTCTTGTGGGGACTTCACTGCACCCTGATGCCCTGGCCCCGGTGTCACCGGTTGACGGCCAGATTTAACCCAACCCATAGGAAAGGACCCACCACCAGGGCACCAGTGGAGTGCATTACAACCCCAGCAGAGCCCAGGAACTGTTCTTTAACTCTTTCAGGAGTCGAACCTGGGTCAAAGCTGGGGAAGGTGGATGCCTCCACCACTGGGCCAGCACTTGCACATGCTTGGCAGCTAATCTCGGCCCTCATCTTATTTATTGACCGGCCAATCGGCTGCCACCTGATTTGCGTCGCCTCAAACATGCAACCCTGATTTTTGTTCACTTTTAGATGACTTTTGGATAGAATTTAATATTACAGACAGCAAAATTGCAAAGTAGAAATTCTTGGACGATGCTGTGGAAACTGTATCATAACATTTCGATAACTTACAGTCAAGTGTGTTTTCCACCGTTATGCTTGCTTTTTGTCTTCTCTACCATTTTACGAAACCATATCCCGGCCTCATTTATACTTGTACTTAAATTTGGGAAAAAAGTATCGATTTTAAATCACATGCAACGGTATTAGAATCGAGAATGGTTACTGTAGTTTACATTTAGAGAGATGGGCTTAGGACCGGTTTTGCAATAGTGAACTTCATATGGGAAATTAGACTCGCAGTACTACCTCATCAATTAACCTGATAATGGTTGAAAATGGTAAAAATGGCTAGATACTTAATTTTTTGGTAAGTTTCCTTCTGTTATGGTTGAGAAGACCCAAAATAAGGAGAAGGATGCAAAAGCAAGGCATATATTCACTTGAATATTCAGTCGACGAGTACCTAGCCTACCTCCCGGTGGCTTGTAAAAAGAATACATGAATGAGAAAATTGATGGACTCTTTGAAATTCATCACATGGAAGCACTAACTTTCTACCTTATTTTACCATCCACTCGTATTGTGACATGGTCTTGACGGAAGCCTTATTTCCAATAGCATTTAGTGGTCATTACTGTACAAATATTTAACCAATCTAAACCGAGCAGGCGAGTCTTAAGACCCAACCATATGAGAGGTCTAAAGATAGGTAAAGCATTCGAAAGCAAGGCAGATATTCACTTAGACATTTGTTAAACACCTTACATTCCATCATACAGTTTGGACAACGAAAAATTCAACTCAAATGGAATCGGGAAACAATTGCACGTGAAGGAGGCGTAGATATGTTGATTCTTCCCCACCAAATGGTTTCAAGAACCAAATAGGTAAAGTAAAAAAAAATGGAAGAATTGTAGTACAAAAATGGCAACCTTTGATGCACGGACATGGACTAGGATACAGACACAGAGACACGGGAATTCTAAAAAAATGGGGATACAGACACGGCGGGGACACGCCACGTGATATATATAAAGGGGAAGCTTCTACTCCAAACTCCGGACCTCCACGATCCCGATATTTTTTTTATGATCCGAACCGTCCAATGTGTTTAAAACGTGTTTTTTAAAGTCCCCGCGAGAAATCATCAAAAAAAATATCGGGAAGACCTTGATCGGAGCAATTTTTCACAAAAACTGTATATATCCTTAAAAACATGTTTTAAACACATTGGATGGTTCGGATTTTGTAAAAACAATTTTTAAAACCTTCAAAACACCCAAAAGCTTCCAGTCAGGGATCGTATATATATACTCCCTCCGTCCCATAAAGTTTGTCCGGCACGGAGTCCAAGGATTAAAAAAAATGGACTTTTGTCAAGAAAAAAATTATTATTTTTCCACAAATTAATAGATCAATGTTTGTTCTATTATTTTGTGGAAAAAAATTAATATTTTTTTGACAAAGAACTAATTTTTTTTGAATCCTTGGACTCCGTGCCGGACAAACTTTGTGGGATGGAGGGAGTATTTATTTTTATTTTTTTCATTTTTTTTTTATATTTCTTGTTGCAGCAAAAGACCGACTGGAACCCTAAGCAGCTCTCGTCGGCGACCCCTCTCTGCTTCGGCGGCCGGCAAAGCGGCGACCCCTCTTTGCATCGTCGTCGTCGATTGGATCTGTACCTGCATCTTCGTTGTCGTTTGGATCTGTACTTGCATCAACGTCGATCGGAGGGTTTCATCATCGTCGTCGTCGATCGCTGGTTCTGGTTCTTCTTCTTCTTCGACTACGACCGTGTCCCCATCGGTGTCCCCCTTGGGAATTTCAAAAAAAATAAAGGAGACGCCACATGGCGTGTGCCTTACGTATCCCTGCCGTGTCCCCGTGTCCAATACGGCGGCCAGGAGCCGTGTCGGTGCTTCATAGATGGCAACTGATGGTTTTGAGATATACCTTAATTTCAAAAGAACCCAGGCGTTGTTTGTGTGCGCAATTTCAAAATGAACCCAAGCATTGTTTGTGTGCGCATCGGCCGGCGTAGCCCAAGGTAGGTAGGTTTGTTGACAGAGAAAGTGATACCGGAGGTGGCTGCGTCCAATATATGTAGCTGCCCGACGAGGAGATGCTTGCTATGGAGCTGCAAATAACGACAGCGGCTGTTTGTGTGGCCAATAATATGAGGCCCCGGAGTAGTTGCATTAGGACTACACTTCTTATTTCGGCGGCTGCTATGCATTTTTCTGGTAAGGCGGTACAAGGAAGCGGACGAAGGCCTGATGAGGCTGTGGGGAGAAGTCTCCTGTGTCTGGCTTTGTTCATCTCTAAGGATTGGGTCATAAATTAGCAAGCCCCTCTTTTATAATAGTAGGTAGATTTTAGTGTAAGTGGTGTTAGATTTACGTCAATACATTTTATTACATTTTTCTAAAAAAGTTATATTCTGGCCATTTTATAAGGTACTTTTTGCAATAAATGATGATAATTATTCGACCATGATGACTTAAGCATAAGGCCATGGCCGTTTACCTGGTTGCTTATTTTAGTGTGCTAGAATCAGTCGGGGTACATGCAAACTGTCTAGACTCAGTGGGGTAAGTGCAAATTGTCGTACATCCACTTATCAAAACTTAATTCACTGTATTGGATTGGCTCAGTAGATACCCAGTTTTCCGATTAATAAAACAAGCGAGTACATCTTGTAAGGTGGGAGCACTAGGCTGGGGCAGGTTAATTCCCTCTAGTTTTTCTGAATATTCTGAAACGTTAGATTGGAGTTATTCAATTGAAAAGCAGGTAAACAAGAAGTTTGTTGCATTGTTGTACTGTACATTGTTCTTAGTGGCCAGTGTGATACTAAAATAAAGCTAGTAAAAGCAAAACCGGAAGCGATAGTGAAATTATTCTATTGTGCGGGAGCACAGTCACGTGGCGCTCCGAACCACTATATAATCAGACAATAAAATTAGTTGTATTAAAAATTATGTTGGTCGCATTTCGATGAGTTTGATTTGATGATTTGATTGTGTATTGACTGTTGTAAGATAGACGTGGTTTTCACATGATACTCTGGAGGAGTTTTAAAGAGTGAAAAATTTCTATCATCAAAATGGACTCGAAAAGAGCCCTTGCAGGGCCACATGAAGGGAGTGGGGTAGGTGCCCGTGCCACTCCCAGTTTTCTTTTACACTAGTAATAGAATTTGATTAGGCAGTTACTCATAGTTAGACAACTTGTATACTTTTATTAATAAAAGAAATATGACGATTTGGAAAATGAACGATTCGGTTTATGATGATAATATCTTCAAGGGCTTCCATCTTCCGACCAGATGTTGAATAATGTTTATGAAAAATTTGCCCTCCTGTTTTAGAGGATGATGGTGTGGCGGTGTGGCCCAGTAGACCAAATGAGTATGTAAAACTGGTGGGGGATTTCATCCTGAGGCCTACATGCCGCCATGATAAAAACTGGGGGGATCATCTCCTGCCCAAATGCCCTGAAACTACCAAAATCCTGTGGTTCCTGTGTGATTATCTGGTTTTTTGATTGACTAAATGACTCATCTTGTTTCATTGCATTATTGCATGACAATTAGGTCTTCGGCGAGGATGTGGCAGTGCTAGCCGGAGACTCCCTCCTCGCATTCGCCTTTGAGTACATTGCCACTGCCACAACCAGTGTAACACCATCCCGAATACTCAATGCGATTTTGGAACTGGCAAAATCAATTGGAGCCGAAGGCCTAGTAGCAGGGCAAGTGGTGGACATCACTTCCGCCGGAGTTTCTGACATTGGACTAGACCAGCTTGAGTTCATCCACGTGCACAAGACGGCGCAGCTGCTGGAGGCGTCCGTCGTACTTGGTGCCCTATTGGGGGGCGGAAACAATGAGCAAGTGGAAAAGTTGAGGAAGTTTGCTAGGTGTATTGGGCTGTTGTTTCAAGTTGTAGATGATATACTAGACGTGACGAAATCGTCGGCGGAACTCGGGAAGACAGCGGGTAAGGATTTGGTCGCAGAAAAGGCAACGTATCCGAAGCTGATGGGGATAGAGAAGTCGAGGGAATTCGCGGAGAAGTTGAATAAGGAGGCAAAAGATCAGCTTTCTGGGTTCGATTCGGATAAGGCGGCTCCCTTGTTTGCTCTGGCGAATTACATTGCTTATAGGCAGAATTAGTGGGGGAATTGGCGATTTGGGTGATACATATTGTTGTAACTCGTACCAGTTCTGAACAGATTAGATACAGGATGGGAGTACCTAGCAAGAAAGATACAGTGTGGGGACTGAGAGTAGTGGTTTGTATTGGATATAGACAGATCAAATTTGTCACTGGCTTTGTTCGTGACTGTTGTTGATTAAGATTATGCTTCACTTGTTCAATGTAAGTTTTATTTCTCTCAGTATAATTGCTTTTCAGTCTCATCTTTTGACAGATGGATTTCGAGAACCAAAGAAATCTCCATTCGAAGGGTCTCTGGTTCAAGTGGATGGACGTATAGTCTCATGACGAAAGATCGTCCTCAACAATGTGTAGGAGTCTCGATCATTGCTCCCTTGGAGGTTTCTTCTTCTTCTTGATGCTCGATCTTCGACGCCTTCCACACTAACATTAGGAGTCATGTTACTGCACCCAATACCCTCACCATTTATGGAGATATACAATGATACATTCATAGAAGCAGAAGGCTCATCAAAGTAACTAGCAGAGAAGTACACACATTTCCTTCAATAGGTTAGTTCGCCCCTCACTTTTGTCTTATTTTTCTTCACTCCCGATTTCGCCTAGTACCGAGTTTGAGCACTTGCTTTGTAAAGTGTTTTCATTCATCATACTCCTGGGGTTTTCAAAGGAACTTCAACTCTAATTTTATACATAGGCCCAAGTTGATTATGAAGGAGTTAAAATAGCAACTCCAATGAGAAGGGGTTTGTTTAGTTACAATTTGGCACCAATTTCATAGTTTTATTATACAACTCCATGCTCCAATAATCATGGAAAATGGGTTGTAAAATGACAAAGTTCTAAACCTGGTTCCATTGCTATAGCCATCGTTGCCACCCCACCAATTCCAACTGAAAATGTACCAGAAAATAGAGATCGAAAGCTACCTGAGTTAACCGGAATATGCAAACCTCGCCGGAGGTAGTAGTTGAATGTTTCCTTCTTTGTTGGAATTTTTGTTTTAAAAATATTTTTCCTCGTTTTGCAGATTGAAAAAATATTTTGGGATGGAGATGGCAGTTGAATTGGAGTTGAGAACGTAGGAGAAAATGAGTTGAATATTTGGAACTATTTATTCTAGAATAGAGCTAACCATTGGAGAGGGGGTGCCAAAATTTGACACATTACCATTTTTTAACCATTTTTTGGTGTCAAATTATGCAAATGGCTATACCATTTTCCAACCACACAACCCAACATTGCTCCAAACTTTAAGGACATCGTAGAACTTTACCCGGATCAGAATACTAGAGAATTCATCCTAACTCATTTCTCAATAACAATCAACTGGACTACTACAACAATAGGCCTCCATCTAGGATATGAGTAAGAGCATCCTCACTCTTCATTTCAAAACTAGGCAGTTTGTGTGCGCGATTATGGCTCGGTTAGCTACTGCTTAGTGCCCATCAAGATAAAGATAGATTCAATGAGCTCTAGCGTATATGCTTTCCGAAACAAAACATTAAGCGGCTGATCCAGTTATTTAGCTTTGACGAAAGCAGTGCTAAAAAGTAGTAGTTGGCCATACTGAAATGATTTCTGAAGATGCTTATAGCAGGTTCTTGGCCTCATCTTTTGGTAGTGTTTCTTTCTTCTCTAGTGATGCTGCAGGTTTGTATCATGCGTCATGTGCTTCACCAGTTTCGTACTGGCAATAGTCCAGCAAATTCAAGGGCCGGCCACCTCGACATTGGTAGGGTTGCAGCTTTAGCTGGATTTCATATTCTTCCTTCAACGACCTTATATGGAATGCACCAATACTATTTTCTTTGTTCTGTATAAAAATTTAAGCGTAAACTTCATGTGAGAATAAATAGAAAAATGCTTGAGAGAAGTTTGGAATTAGCGTTTGTTATTACTGGAAACTCATACACAGTAGCAGGGATTGTGCCATTTGCAAAGAACAAACGCTAATTAAGCTTTAACCTTGGCCCTAACAAACGCATCATCCATTTGCTATTGGCAGATAGGTTTTCCATTTGCAAAGAAGTGTTGCTAGACAATAGCATCATGCACAGTAGCAGGGATTGTGCCAGAATCATCCTCAATTAAGCTTTAACCTTGACCCTATACAAGGGCGGCTCTTCTGCTACTCCAGCAAGGTTAAGCGACCTCGCTGGGTTTAAAAAATACATGGAAAAAATAAAAATTTAGATATAAATTAAATTTTTTTAGTATTGTTAACGCTGGGTTGCTTGTCAAACGACTTCGCTATGTATTTTTGTCAACGCTGGATGAAAATCCTAGAACCGCCTCTAACCCTAAAGCAAGAGTGAAACGGTTGTGGGAAAATACAAAAACATGGTCATTAGCTATTAGTGCTCTGAAATTGGTGGTCAAGATCGTAACATATGAAAGGATCCTTCCTCTCTAAGTTTCCATATTGGCCTCCTAGCTGACCCACATCGATCGCAACTTCCTCTCCAAGTTCCTTCATGTTGGCCTCCTAGATGACCCACATCGATCGCAAACGATGTCCGGGATGGACATATACGACGACGCAAGACTCTACCTGTCGGCTATAGATTTGGCAAAAGCGGACAATATTTTCGGGTGCGGGGGATGGGTTGCGAGTCGTACAACATTTCCAACACTGACTACTAAGGAGGGGTGCCGCTAACTTGGTTTTTTTTTGGCTTTTTAGCTTTTTGGTTTTTTTATGTGAGAGCTCGAAACATGCGTTGGCTTTTTGTGATTTTTTATGTGATGTATTGTGAGTGAATGACCTGTCTTCAAATTTATAAAAAGTTAACTTTTAACTTTTTAAGTTAATGGAACGGGCCTAATACAATTTTTATTTTGCTTTGTCCTTTTTTTAGACGTCTATTCCGATAGCCTTTTAGCATGTCAAACTTGAAAAAAACGTATGACCATTGGAGTAGCTAATGATATGGGGTGCGTAAATAACTTTGACTGACTATTCGAGAGGAGCTGCCTGTGGGCAGCCATTAGAGCACAAGACAAAATACTGTACTTTTTAGTCATTTGAAGAGCCTGTTTGTAAAACATGTGTTTTGACCAGGAATTTTGCCCAGGAGAGCTCAATTAGACATCCTATTGGATATAAGTTTTGGAAACTCCGGTGTCACGGATTATGGGGTGGATGAATAAGCGGGAAGCGGATTTGCTGTCCCGAAAATCCTATCCCAATTTCCTGTCCCGTTCATCCGAGCCATCCATCTAAGCAATCGAGGGCTTGGATTCGCAGATGAACATGGATGACTCAGATTTGTTTGGAGTAATATGGAATCTAAGCCCTCAATTGTTCGGATGAATGGCTTGGATGCACAGGATACGGAGTTTAGGACAGCGGATCTGCTACCGAATAAGCGACCCCCTACCCAAGTTTCATAATTGGGTAAGAATTATACTCCAACTATCCCAAGTTTCAAAATGGATAGAACAATTGGAACACTTCAAAGTGAAAATGAACAAACAATATGAGACAAAGGAAGTAGTAGTTTCTTATGTCAAAAACATCATAATTATATAAGTTACATTCGATCATTGTATTTTCAACACACTTGTACTATAAGGAAATTAGTGGTAGCTTGTCACTATGAATGACCAAAGTACCCTTATTTTTCTATAATTGGAGGTGATATGGCTTTGTAAGGAGGGGTATTTAGGTCATCTTGACAGGTTTTTCTTCGGTCTATGTCCTTTTTTTAGCCTGGGTTTTGTGCATATGTCGAAGGGCATTTCTAGGATTTTGGGGAGACAAGTATGAATACATGGTGCTCATTTTTCTTCTTTTCCCTTATTTTCAGGGTTTTCACTCATTTTTGTCTACGTCCATTTTTTTTAGGCATGTGTAAGCTATTAGTAGTGGAGACACCATTAGGTATTTCATAGACAAGTTTTGGATGGTCCGGATTTTGAATACACTCTTACCGGTAAGAGTATCAACCGTCTAAAATTGTTTTGGACGGGCCGAGACGTACGCTGGGAACCGCCACATGATATGTAACCGGCACCCAAATTCACTTTTGGACAAGCCGAGACGTGCGCCGGGAACCGCCACGTAATATGTAGCCGCCACCCAAGTTTTTCTCATTAGACAAAGCAATTCCATTGGCAAGAGGCTTTTAGAAGTGTGAGAGAGTATTTCTCCGTTTGGGAGCCTTTTTATTTTATTTTTTGGTTTCTTTTTTTTTTGTTTATGAGTATTTTGCAGCCAATGGGAGAAAGAATTTTCCCAAAAACTGTTTCTCCATTTTTGGGGATAGAGAGAAGAAAGCAAAAAGAGGTTCACACCTCTTTTTCAACTTCTACTTATGGATTTCTCCCATCTCTCTCTCCCAAAATTCATTCTGCACATTTCTCCCAAACACACATCCCAGATTCAAAAATCGTTCTGCCCATAATTCAAAAAATCAAAAAGCCAAAAAGTTAAAGCTGAAAAGCTGAAAAGTAGGCTCCCAAACACCCTCTTAGTTGTAGTCAAAAGTTTTTTTTTCCACTAAGTTGTAGTTTTGAAAATCGTAGTTTATTCTACCTATGTATGGATGTTTCTACAACTCCTATTTAATCCATTGCTAATGAATGAAATGACAAATTGTTAGACTCCTCAAATGATGATTATTTGTATCCCGTTTTGTTCTACTTGGGTGATGAGCTTCTATCATTTTTCTTATTATTTTTCCCAGCTGCAAAACCTGGCATCAATCCGTCATTGCCAATTCAAATCTTAATTCGGTTTGATGAACAAACCTAGAAAAAATAGCCGAAAAATAGGTACAACAAGTGTGTAACTTCTCATATAGGGTGAGTTCCATCTATATATTATATAAAATAGAGCAGAAAATGTATAGGCATACGATAATGAGCACCTCTCCAGCCGTCCGATCATTTCATGGGAATGTTTTAGTTGTTCGATCATTCATCTAATAAATATACCCTCTCTCATCTTCCTCTCTCATTGCTTGTTAGGCAATATTACCGAAACATTTTCTTCGGGACACATTTTCTTCATTCTACAGCTTCCTTTTTTTGACCAAAACGTTAAGGCAATATATAGTATTTTTTCCTCCATTCCACACCTTGCCCTTTTCTTCTCTATACCTATCTCTATAACCCTTTTCCTCTATTCCACCAACCATTCATGAACTAGAAAGATTTTATCCAAACATTATAGGTTGTGTCTTTAGGCACGGACAATTCCTAATTTATAAATAAGTCTCACACCTGGAGGGTTAAATAAAAGGGTAATGTTAATAACAACCTATTGGGTGGTCAATAAATGAGAGACGCTTCCGGGTAAGAATTAAAACTCTTAAACTCTTATACGCAAGAGTCTCCATTGACCACCTGATGGGTTGTTTATACTAGTAGCATTTTCCATGTTCCTAAACCTCTCCATTGGTCTAATCCAAAAACGTGCTTTCTAAATTCTAATCCAAAACCCCATCAGTTGCCATGCTGCCATTTTCGATGTGTCCATTTTTCAACGATCTTAATTGAAGGAAGATGGTTCTCTCGGACTGTGGTGGTGTGGGAGCCAGGCCGGCCCTCATCTAGAGGTCCCAAATTTTAAATAAAAAATAGGATTTCGGTTGATTACAGGTTACTTTCTTTATCTGTGTTTGTTGGTCTATTTTCATTATTTCACATTCCTTAAAAATTTATTTATATATCTTTCAATACGAATATCTAAAATATGCAATATAGATCTTATTTTATAAATCTTAATTAGTTCTATTATACGAAAATTTTAAATTCAAGAAACCCATTATAAATCGAAAAATATAAACAATTTAAAATATGATCAACAAACACGGAGGAAAAAAATATATGTGCGTATCAATCTAAGAAAGCGTGAAAGAGAAACAAAATCATGACTCTTGGTACTCGAGTTCGAAACATTCTCACGAGATTCCTGAGTTTAATTATATTTTTTTTGTTGATAGTGAGTGCTAGAGTTGACAATGTTATCCTAAGAAAAAATTCGTATAACTATAAAAGCAATCACATATATTCCCTCCGTCTTAAATTTATTGTCCATTTCTATTATTCACTGCATTTCAAGAAATTGATTATATTTTCAAATGTACAAAGTTTTTAAAATTGTAAAAAACATTATAGATTGACAGATATAAACAATTGAAAATTAGCACGCATGTCCATAAATTGACAAGACATTCGGGACAAATAGTATGAAATTTTGCAATGTTCTCTGTTCAACTCTATATATAAAAAAATGAATATCACTTTGATAGAGCTAAAAAAAAATCCATCTCAATGCATATTTGTATTTGAAGCCATTATCATACTTATCTACACATTATTGGAAAACATTTTTATACGTTTTGCACACCTATGAAATCTAACAACCTTTCATCGGACCGTTAGGGAAGCGGGGGCCTGGAGTGAGCCAAACTTATTACAGGGTGTAGTGAGTGGATCTGAGCTGTCCAAAGTGTTTTGGGCAGTCTAGATTTTAAATAACCTATTCGTGCAAACTCTTTAACTGTTTGTGCGAATAATTTATTTAAAATCTAGACCGTCTAAAATAAAAATGGACGGCTTTCAAACTCACCACACGCCTGTAGTGAGATGCTTACTACAGGCCCCCGGTTCCCTTATCAATTTTACATTCAACATATATACGGCCTCACATTTTCATTAGAGCATCTTCAACCCAATAATCTTCATTCCTCCATTTTGGAGAATCAAAATATAATTTTATATCCAAAAAGTGAATTTGAAGAATTTTACTATTCATGTGAACTCCAACCCAATAATCTCCATTCCTCCATTTCTCAAACAAATTGGTCGTATCATTGGAGGGTGAGGACAAAAAAAGGACATGAGAGGAATTTGGAAAGGATGAATAGTGAAATGGAGGTAATCCTCCATAATTTTTTGATCCTGATCCATATTTGGAGGGTGAAAAACAATTCTCCAAAATGGAGGGGAAAATGGAGGATGGGTTGGGGTGAGGTTTTCCTCCAAAATGGAAAAATGAAGGCAAAAATGGAGTTATGAAAGGTGAGTTGAAGATGCCGTTAAGCCCCTAAAAGTTCGAGTAATAATTCGGTACTCTGAGTGCACCACCACGTGGTGATCCGGACTACTCTAGAACCACATAATTATATAAAGTCCATGTACTTAGTAGTTGACCCTATGAGCATGTGTAATTATACGTGGATTAATCCAAAGCATCGCGTAATGGTGATTAATGATATGACTTAAACAATCATTAAGAGAGCCACGAGAAAATTCATAAGCGACTGCCATTGAAAAAACTCACAAAAACATAACAGAGCCACAAAATAACTTAAACAATCATTAAATTAGTTTAAAACATAACCTATAACAAACAATAGGAAAATAGTGACATCCCACAAAACTATCACTAACATCCCAACCTATAACAAACAATACTACTAGAAAAATAGTGACATCCCACAAAACTAGCTGTAACATCCCAAACCATCAGCAACATAGAAAACTAGCAACATCAAAGTTTGTATATATTAAAATTACAAAAAGAAAATTAAGTATAAGTCATAAACACAAGAATACACCGCGGATCCGCTATCCCACTATGGTGTCCAACCAGGGTGTCCCACCCCCCAAATAAGTCTCATTCTTTATTAGTTAACTCCTTACTTGTGCGTGTTGAGCCGTTAAAAACACCCCTAATATTGATATCCAATTTACCTGATTTTTCACATGGACGTTTAAAATATTAAATAAACAGACTTGAGTAAAAATTAGCTCAATCGAATATCGAAAACCGGTAGGAGTGTTTTCTATGTTTGGTAGCCTTGTAATTGAAATCGGTAGGAGTGTTTTCATAACGTGTGTATATATATAGGTAATTAATCCGATTTGAATCAAACTACCATTCCTAGTTATAGAACCAGAAACTGAACCAAAATTCCCTATTCCCACATTTTTAGAACTAGACCATTGAACTTGTAGGACCTATTCAAATATATCAAATCGGCCCGGTTCGAGCCTGTTTACCAGTTTTTTCGGTTTGCTTGGAATCTTGGACACCCCCTACTCACTCACGAGAAAATTTTGGGTGTCGAGCGGATATATGCACATGTCGTGCCGTCTCGGCCTAGATTTCTCCCTCCCCTCCCCCCTCCCCTCTCTCTCTCTCTCTCTCTCTCTCTCTCTCTCTCTCCGTCCCATATTATTGGCCCTCTCTATCTTTTTGAATTTCTCAAAATAATATTTATATCTCATAATCTATGATGTTTTTTTGTTATTCCAACAATTTTGTTTAATAAAATTTATTGAGATCTATCAAACAAGATCCATATTAAATATAAAAAAACTTAATAAACTAAAAATTATACACAATTATTTTAGACGTCCAAAAAAAGAAAGATGTCCAGCAATGTGAGACAAATGAAATATTTATCTCCTTAAAAAAATAAGTCATCCAAAATATTTTAAGAAAACCGAGATGCGCGACGGATACCGTCTTACCATATGGCACCCAAGGTTTTTTCCCTGCTCACACACATGTATTGCTTCCTTATATAAACACCACGAGCAATCTCTCTTGCTCACTCTCTCTGTCAGCAGCACCAGCAAGTCAGCAACCTCTCTCTCTCTCTCTCTCTCTCTCTCTGTGTGTGTCAAGAAGATGGGAACCATGAATCTAGTGGATACACGGATTCATTCTTGCTCCACGTTCAATCACCCACTCCGATCCAGATCTTTATTCGGTTTAACCCACAAAAACAACAGCAATAAACCACCCAATTCCCAAACCCACCCGTTTCCCCTTAAACAAACCCGACCCATATCAATCACCGCTATCCTAACCAGAGATGAAACGCAGACTCCGAAACAAGAAGAAACCCAATTCGATTTCAAAGCCTACATGGTTCGGAAGGCGGTTTCAGTGAACAAAGCCCTCGACGACGCCGTTTCTTTGAGGGACCCACTGATTATACAAGAGTCTATGAGATACTCACTCCTCGCTGGTGGTAAGAGGGTCCGGCCGATGCTCTGTATCGCCGCCTGTGAGCTCGTAGGCGGGGTGGAATCGCAGGCAATGCCGGCGGCGTGCGCGGTGGAGATGATACACACGATGTCGTTGATGCACGATGACTTGCCTTGTATGGACAACGACGACCTACGACGCGGCAAACCCACCAATCACAAGGTCCGCTTCTAAATTGTTCTTTTGTATCGTTTCTGCATGTTTGAATAGGCAATTTATTCTGGGAAAAAATGATAATGATTTTTAAAAAAAAATTCAACTGCTAATTCACCCGTTCCCTCCCTAAAATTTTCCGCAGAAATCATGTTTTTTTTGGGTAATTTTGAATTGGGTTATCAAAAGTGATGTACCGGTAAGGGGATAACAACAATAACAATAAAATACAAAATTCATCTAGTCCACGATCATTTGGGTATAGACAAAGTGGATAGGACATTTTGCTGCAGAACCATAACCATGCCTCAAATTAAAGGCCGAAAGGCATAGAGAGGGCAAGCTTAGAGGGACCTGGGTTGCTATTGTGCAGCTTATGCACAGTAGCTGCTGCTATGCACAATCCGGATTGTCTACAAGTATTTTTAACGGTTCGGATTGAAAACAAACTGTTCACACAAATAGTTCTCCTATTTTGTTTGAAATCTAGGTCGTCCATCCAAGCAACGGACGGCCCGGGTCGTACGCAGCTGCTGCTGTGCACAAGCTGCACAGTAGTAACCCCATCCGGCTTGGGGACGCAAATTAATTTCTGTGTTTATTACCATGCTTTCTTCCTTCATGGTTCAGAGCATCGAGCATCTAATTAATGGACGGATCAGGGAATTTAAACTGGGGGGCATAAAAAGTGAATTGTGTTATCAAAATCACGTTATTTGGAGACCAGCCAATAGTTGAGCCGAACACATTTGTGTTTCAAAAAATGGGTTCAATCCAGTGTGCCCAGCTCAATTGTTACAAAATACTGTATTTCGATTTTGTTTCCTTACAACATGATTTTTGGTATAATGAATGTCCTTGACGAGTTGTACAAAATTAACGATTCCTTGTCAGGAGAAGGGAACGTTTGAGCATTTGATGTTAGAAGCAAGTTTAGGCAATTTAAAAAAAAATTCATAGAATAAGAATTTACGAAATTTTGGTGCAAAATTTAAAATATCCTATCCGAAAATCAGAGTAAGTGACTGAAGTTATATCAAGGTAGC
Organism: Gaultheria prostrata; assembly: GCA_036023075.1. Lineage (NCBI taxonomy): Eukaryota > Viridiplantae > Streptophyta > Magnoliopsida > Ericales > Ericaceae > Gaultheria > Gaultheria prostrata. The sequence continues at coordinate 903 of JAXBDA010006108.1, read as the reverse complement.
TCTGCCCTCGTTTACGCGGTCGTTAATTTAGAAGTCTTGAAATTAGTCTTAGTCGAGGTCGTGCAAGTTAACAATAGGGTGAGTTTTCCATTTAATAAAATCAATATTTTTGCTAAAATTAACGGCCATTTGTTAAAAATCAAAGATTTTAACAACGATAAATTGCCCGGGGAAGGTTTGCAGTACTCGACTAGTTCGGCTTTTTTACACTCTCTTCGGAATAACTTGAGTGATCCAGATCATCTTGAGAACATGCAGCAATTATATTCAAGATTATGTTGGTCGCATTTTGATTAGTATGATTTGATTTTGTATTGACTGATACTTGTTTTTTTTGGATCAAATATTGACTGATACTAGTCGTAACGTTTGGCATGATATTTTTGAATCTTGACCAAAAACAGCCATAACCAGTGGCGGAGGGCCCTGGGTAGGTAGGTGTCATTGTCAACCCCTGGTTTCCAACAAATTTTTTCTTTTACACTAGGTTGTCGATTAGGCTGATCTTTGGCAAACTTTCTACCTTCTAAGAGTAAGTTCAACAATAACTTAGTAAATTAGGTAGTGTACAGTGCATATATCTATTACAACTTGACACTTTTTCTATTAACACTCCAACAACACTCCCTATTTTTAATAAAATATAATATATATAGGGGAAAAGTAAGAGAGAGACAAGAGAGAGAGAATAAAAAAATAAAAAAAAAAACAAGCAGGCAAAGAGAGGGAAGAAGAGAAAGAAAAAATAAAAAAATGGGTAGGGAGTGAATAGTGCCTCCCTAAGAGCAAGCCCAGCAAACTCCCTAAATTTTTCTCTACAAAAAGTAATGAATAGTGTTTTATTTACTCACATCTCTTTCAACACTCCAACAATCCTCTCTATTACTTTCTCTATACCAATTA
>JAXBDA010006107.1:0-21824 GCA_036023075.1 Gaultheria prostrata | reverse complement strand
TATATATAATAGATAAATAAGAGGCCCCATGCCATTATCAAATTTTGCTTAGGGCCCCGAAAATCTCAGGGCCGGACCTGCTAGGAAAACACTCACAATACAACAGTTTGAATCTATATAATTTATTTTAGTATCTGTGTTATGTACATTTTAAACGTGTAAGCCACTACTCCCTCTGTCCAAAAAATATAGTTCCTCGTTTCATTCTAACCGGATAGAAAATCGAATATATCTTTCAATCGGTATTACATTTCATATGCAATATGGATCTTGTTTGATAGATCTCAATTAAATATAAAATACAAAGTTTTCAAAATCACCAAAAACATTATAGATTATAAGATATATTAGATTGAAAAGTGGCACAAACTCCCAAAATGGACTATATTTTTTGGACCGAGGTAGTATTTAATTGTTTATAAGTACTATTAGGGAATGATGATCATTCGTGCTCTATAGAACGATAATTTAAATTTTTTTTTGTTATCCATAAACTAATTTGCTCACTCCAAGTCATGGTTGTTTTTTACTTTCATTGTTAAAAGTTAATTAACTAAAGAGAAAAAATTAGAAATCTTCAATTTCGTATATTTTAGGTCAACCAGCTTGATGGCTTCTGCACCATTAGTTGATTGATGACCCATACCGTCACGTAATGTCATAGGCTTCTTTTCCATCACACAAAGATCTAGGCCTAAGACCAAGTATATAAAACCCACTTTAATGCGTAGGGGAAGAGTAGTCTAAGGTACGACTTATTGGTGGTCATCGCCTCTTAGGGCACTGAATAATCTCTCAATGGGAAGTCAACGGCTCCATATTTGAGTAACCCAATGCATTATATATTATTTTGAAATAAACTTATCAGTCTTTGGCGGAACTAAGAACGCTGCACAACACGACAGAACCAATATATAACAAAGTCAACGGAAAAAGTAAACATTTTGTAAAATTTCGTAGCCGCAACGTAATTTTATCCAACTAGCTAACAACCCAACAAATCAAGGTTTAAGTATTTGTGAGTCATTTTCACTTTCATAAATCAGCAGTTTCTAAGGGACAATATTCATGATGGTGCCAAGACTTTGAATAGCTCTAATTAAATTTTATCATCCTTAACTTATGTAGCAAAATTGTTTTGTTATAGGAACTTGTAGTTTGGAAGTTTGTTTTTAATGTGTTGATCAATGAAGCTCTTTCATTTTCTTACCCCCAAAACACCACAATACATGCTCATAAAAATAAAAATAAATAATAAAAAAAAGGTTTTGGCCCTCAAATATCACATTCCTTGAGACTTTCATCGTGTAAACAAACAGAAATTAATTCATTTTACAAATTTACTGATTTACATTGCAAAATAGCCAACTGGTCCCCACCACACCAATTTCCTAACCTGCCCGGCTGCCACCACCACACACATTCCACCAGCTAAAATTTAGCTGACCAATAGTTGCTCGCCAACTGGCAATTGTCTCATCTGACACCCAACTTGAAACACATTTGATTGGCTCTCCATTTCCACCTCGGCTTCCTCAGCCGCCACCGTTCCTCTCTTTCTCCTCTTCGGCGAGCCGCTTTCCGAAGCCGATGATGTAGACGGCTCCGGCGACCTCCTCTTAGCCGTTATCCTAACCGGCTCAGGCTCGTTCGAGCCAATCCGGTGCGGGAAATTAAGCAAAGCCCGCGAGCCGCGCATACGGTAAGCCGCTTTGTCGTAAGCCAGAGCGGCTTCCTCAGCAGTCTCGTAAGTCCCGAGCCAAACCCTCGCGCCGTTCTTCGCCGGGTCCCTTATCTCCGCCGCGAATTTCCCCCACGGCCGCTGCCTCACTCCCCTATAATGCCTTCCCTTCGGCGGCTGCAGAACCACCGGCTCCTCCTTCACCTGCGGCGCCACCAATTGAGCTGTATAGGTAGTAGCCGCCCGCTCCTCCATTTCATCTCTCGGCTCAATCTTAATATCCGCTGCCGTTAAATTAAACGGCGTCCATCCATCACTAAAGGCGTCACGCAGAAACCCGTATATAACCATGTCTTCCGAGTCGTCGACTTTTAGCGGCAAGTCACCCCATGTCTCGGACAAACACGGGATTAGACTACTAAAGCTTGAGCTCCGGCGATACATCGGAAACTCGACGGAATTATTCGCCGGGAAAATCACCGGCGCACAGTCGTACCCGCTCATATCAGTCCAATTTTTGGGGGGTTTGCAGAGATGGGTTTTGCGTTTCTTAGAGAGAGGGAGAGGAGAGAAAGAGATGGTGGAGATGGGTTTTGGGGGATTTTGATTTTATATAGGGGATGGGGAGGAAAAGATATTTAGGGATTGTTCTCCAATTAATTTTATGAAGATTTGATAAAATTATACCCTTGATTTTATCCATTTTGCTAAATATTTCATAAAATCTCCCTATGTCACATTCAAAAATGGGAAAAAATGAGAGATTTTATGAAATCTTTTACAGAATAGATAAAATCAAAAATATAATTTTATCAAAATTTTATAAAATTAATTGAAGAACAACTCTTAATAAAGTTGTGGGTCAGAATGTTGCAATTATTTTGGTGGATTTTTATGAAATCTATTTTGGTGGTTCGTTGAAATTTCTTGGTTTGCAAGTGGGCAAGTTGTTGGCGGATATTAAATCACGTGTCTTAAACGTAAAAGTATTTTATTTTGGATCGGAAACGTAATTCGTTACACAGTTGAGGTGCTTGCATCATTAGAATGGACGCTTGCGTCACTAATTTGCCATATGCCCCACGAGGGGCTCACTTCAGTCGGTAGACATAACAATAAGCAATAAATGAAATTATAAGATGCTTTGGATAAAATATTTTTACTATTTTTTTGTCGTATATGTGAGTTTTGATGCCGACTTAACAGTAAGCATTGGATAAAATATTTTTATTTTTTGTCTTCTTTAATATTTTTTGTAGTATTTGTGAGTTTTGCGACGAATTTTTTTGAATTATTGGTTTATCACGACGATAAGAATCTAATAAGTTAAAAATTATTAATCAAGTTTAAAGTTTTGTGAATAAAGACATAATCCACAAAAATTTGGATTATATTTGTCTTTAGTAAAAAAATTAACAATTATAATCATAATTATCATATTTTTTAGATTCCTCTCGTCGAGACAAACTAATAATTCATAAAAAATCGACCCGAATAAAGACAGAAAAAAACCATTTGGTTTATTTATCTAAAGTATAGGGCGAGTTCCCCGTTTTCTTATTTCTCTCATCAAAACGAACAAATAATTTCAAAAATTATAACAAAAAACTAAATTAAAAATTACCAAAAAGTAACAAATTATCAAAAATACTAGACCAAAATGTAATATTTAAGGGTGAGTTAATCCCTAAGTTTATCCTCGTATCTTTTGATTTGGTATTTTATTCCTATTTTCTGAATTTTCGTTAGATTCAAATTTCTTTTTGGAATTAATCATCTCTCTCGACTAGAATTGTTTACATACGTCTCGACGAGAGAAGTTTAAAATGGAGAAAATAATAACCAAGGAAAGAAAATTCACTAAATAAGAAAAAATATCAAAAATCTGATATTTTTGTTTGCCTATCGTGTAGTCTAATACTCTTATATGAACTTTTTTTCAAATTCGGTATGAATTTTAAAAAGAACCTGAAAAAGATAGAAAAGTATCACACTCAACATATTATAATATTTTAACTACAATAAAATAGTAGTAGTCTATCCATAAACTATTCATTTTGTCGTTTTCTTCAATTCAAAAAAACGTGGAAAGTTGCTATTAAAAAAACTGTGAAAATTTTGATTGGGGCCTGCACTTTTCGGATCACTCTCTGCATTTAAATTTGGTGTAAAGATTGCACCATAAGCACGCAAATAGTATGCAACTTGGAGGGAGCATATTGGAATTCCATTACAAAAAGGGAAAAATATGAAGGGATGATAAAGACTCCATTAACATGAGGTTGGTTGGAATTTTTGGAATCCTCCCTTCATGTCTATCCTTTAGCTGAGCTAAGGTTCCATATATTATATGGACCCGGGGCATGTAATAACTTGCTCACTACTGGTGTGTAGAGAATTACAGTTGTTTGTTATATTTTGAACGGTTTAAATTTTAAATAATTCTTCCGTAGAAGAGTGAGTTTTGTTTAAAATTTGAACCATTCAAAACACTTTTAATGGTCTGGATTTATTCACTACATGCATGTAGCGAGCAAATATCACTACCCCGAGATTCATATTATATATACACATCTCGATACCCACTACACATGCTTACAACTATGTGATTTTATTATAATCGTCCGATTATATTTTTGTACCGTGCTTTTTTCTTGATAACTCAGGTGTTCGATTCAGCATATGTGTACTTTGACTAAACTTGGTGTCCCATTTTCATTGTCCATCTGCAAATGAGCCCAATTAAAATCGGAGTAAAACTCTTTATAGAATAACTCTACATGATTTGATAACACCTAAAATATTTCAAACCTGAGAACTTATATGAAAACGAACCCATCGAAAGTCTTGACCACCAAATCAATTCTTCGGTCTTTATGAAATTTTATAGTTTTGTAACTATAAAATTTACCAAGCAAAAAACACTATATAGTCTTGACCACCAAATCAAACCCGCTGCTGACACACGTCAATTTGAGATGTCAAGTTATGATTCAGGTTATGAAGGGAACACTACGTCAAATATGATTTTTACTAACTGTTTTTTTTTTACCAGAAATAATGAAAAATATCGGTAAATGGTGCTAACCAGCATTAATAACAAACCGTCAGTAAAAATACTATTACCGGCTGTAATGTAACTGTCGGTGAAGGTGACTATTAACGTGATACCATGAAACTTCCAACAAAGATAAACTATTAACGGCAGAAAACACAAAAACTGCTGATAATAGTAATAATTTATAATATAAATATAAAAACTTTCCAAATAAAATTGAAAACTTTGTGTAGTCGAGTGGTTAAGTGTCGAGGCTCCATACGAAGGGTCGGTGGTTCGAAAATTGAAACTCAAGACAAAAAATAATTTTGAAAAAAACTTTTGCCGGCATTAATAAGACCGCCGGTAATAGTATGAAGCTTTTACCGGCATTAATAAGATCGCCAGTAATAGTGGTTTTTCATTTCGGACGGCTGCGAAGACCGTCAGTAAAAATATTACCAGCGATTTTCATGCCATTAAAAATCGCCGGTAATAGCGTTTTTTGGCGTAGTGTGATTACCTTTACAAAAAGGTTTCGATTAATTGGTCTAGGGTCCAGAAGTGAGACTTATTGGGCCATTTAGTCCATGCTAAAGTTTTACAAAGTTTATGGTCCATGAATTTGTAATATTTTTTTATCTAGTTAACGGTCCACGAACGGTACCCAAGGGTTTAGGTTTTAGGATGTATTTTTCTTTTATAGGATTTTAGTGATTTAAGCACTTTCATAGGGTACCCTAGGGTTTAGGTTTTAGGGTGTACTTCCCTATTGTAGAGTTTTAGTAATTTAGACACTTTCATAGGACACCATAGAATTTAGACACCTTCATTGGATATTCTATGATTTTACACTTTCATAGGGTACCCTAGGATTTAGACACTTTCATAAGGTACCCTAGGATTTTAGACACTTTAATAGGGTACCCTAGGATTTAGGATTAAGCATTTTCATAGGGTACACTAGGATTTAGACACTTTCATAGGGTACCCTAGGGTTTAGATTTTAGGGTGTACTTCCCTATTATAAGGTTTTAGTGATTTAGACACTTTTATAGGGCAATATAGAATTTAGACACTTTCATATAGGATATTCTATGATTTAGATAGCTTTATCAAACTCGGGTGTGGGCCCGTCATTTGCCAGGGAGGTCGTTCTCCTAAATTTTTGTTTTGGATGACTGAACCACGTGAGCGGCGCAGAAACGAAGAAAGCATTGGACGGACGCGTGGAGTGGGAACATTAGAAAAACATTGGGTGGACGCGAGCTGTTTGGGATTTCTATCATGGACCTGGCGCCAAGTCTACCAAAAGGTTTTAGTTAGCAGAGTTCGCTTCGAATTACGTTATGGATATTTAATTGTGATTTTAAGCACGAGATTTTGAGGCGAAAAAGTTACAAAATTTTGCTGTAAATTTATTAGAAAGTGTGCAGTGTTTTTCATAGTTAAATACCGAAGAATTGATTCGATGGTCAAGACCCAAGTTTTATTAGAAAGTAGCGCTTGGCCAATACCAAGCAAATGGTAGAGGTTAAATAAGGAAACGTCTGCTTAAATTGTAGTAGTGACAAAGTGTCAATAATGTCAAATCCTTGAAATCACATATAACGATTCAGAGATGGCACCAAGGCCCTGTCTGAAAGTGAGTGAGGGTTTGCGATAAGATTGCCAATCCTAGGACCACATTGATCTTTGTTTGGCTAGTGGCTTCTACCAGTATTACTAATCCTTTTCGCAAACTCTGTGATGCAAAATGACCTCCTTCCCTATGTTATTTTCTGTTAATACCGATAATGCCCTCGTCATTACTTACTCCACCAACGCCAAAAACCCTGGGAAAGTGCTAAGTACCCTTAAAATGTACCAAGAAAATTGTCCAAGTGAATCTGATTCACTGATTTCAAATTCTGGGCAAATTATAGTTACATTTTCTGGGTATGTAACATTGCTGAAAACCCTAACCCATTTCTCCACGTTCAATATGTGGAGCTGCGGAATTGGGTTGTCTGCCTAGTGCCTTCCAATATAGTTCCTGTCTTTTTTTTTTTTTTTTTTGGGAGCTAAAATTTTGGTGGATATCAGATCTTTGATGTTTTTTTTGTCTTCGAAGAACCTACAACGTAGCATATTTACACTTTCACTATCTGTTCCTCCACGTGTGTGGCTATGTTTGCTTGCAAACACCCATTTTGCCTAGTTCTCTTTTATCATGGACCAATCTTGTTCAATTCTGTCCAATGTCCATAAAACACTTAACTGTTTCTTCTTGTGTGACATTAAGAATTGATTGTCGACATAGAATGGAGAATAAGGTTTTGACTTTTGTAACAAAGGGTGAAGCCAGTTGTTTTGGTTCCAAACATTGCAGAATTGCAATTAGCAGTAGATTTTCTTCCTTGCAATTTAATACTAGACCAGTTTTTTCACCCATGGGTATGGTTGGAAAATGCAATTGTTATCCCATCCCTTGGCAGTCCAATCAAACATGCAGGGGGTTGGTGTCGGTGAAGACAAGCCCAATTACTTAATCCTTACACAACCAAACACCCTCCCGAGATTGCAGTTGGGATTACTAATCACATCTTCCTACGAATCCCACCCCATTATTAATCCCGGGATTGCAGTTGGGATTACTAGTCACATCTTCTTACGAATCCCACCCGATTATTAATCCTATCTTATCCAACAAAATTATCAAACAATCAGACCAGTTATGGATTAAAAAATAAGCCTCTAACCGCGACCCCAAGGCAAGAAGGAGAGACTTTCTGCGCTCTGAATTGAATAAGTAATTAACTCTATGTCGAGCTGCTCGAAATCGCCGAGACCTACGATGGATGTGGTCATAAATCCATAGAAGAGTCCACCTCCACCACAGACACTAGCGGATGAATATATTTGCCCATGGGGTTCCGGCCCCTCCCATATTTTACTAATATTAAATGTAATAACTAACATAGCTACGTTGGAGTCTATATATTTAATCGTGGGTCTTAGAAGATGGTACGGTGTGAAGTGACCTGGTGCACTGAATAATTAGGCAGGGCACATATGAGGTGAGGGACAACATTCGTAAGTACAAGGGTTACATCACTTGGTACTACTACTACTTTAGCCTTTGCGACACGAATTTTACGGACAAGAAGACTTTTGAAAATCCATGGCAACATATGGCCCACACCATCTCTTTTTTCGTGGTTCCAATGGAAAATTATATGGGTCCATATGGTGGCCATGATAACATGGGTGTACGTAATTAGGAAAGAGACTAGTCGGATTAGATACAAATTAAGACACGCACCTACTGTTTAATGATAGGACTACGGCACAGCAGCTGTTGTGAGGCCTGTTTCGGTCCCATCAGAGGGCTCGACCTATTAATTTAATTCAATTCATTCATTTTGTTTTTTCCTGATCTGTCCCTTTCTCGTCCCTTTCTCATCAAAGGATCGTTGCCTAGGAGCTTAGAAAAAGGTTGTTTGTCGACTTGGTATGATTGCACAAAAATCACATTAGTCGGACATACATAACACTTGAATGAAACACGTAGCTATTGGTATTTGATTAGCATGATTTTTTGCAAGCATTTTGTTCAAAGATAATGAACGAATCATTCAAACTAGTGATCTTGAATAAGCTCTCACAGCAGCTTGTTGTGTCTTGGTGTCCATTATGTAATCAGGGCGAAGTTACATAGGGGGCCGCCCGCCCCCTAAAATTTCTATTTTGAAGTATATTTTTCATTTTTTTATAGATATTCTTAAAAAATTATAAATTTTTGTCAATAATTTAAATGTAAGAATATTTTTTATTTTGAGAACACTAAATTGCAGTGAATTATACCGTGCGATATTGATATTGTGTTCGTCGAATGGTATGACAACACCGATACTCGAGATTAATTTTCAATTCATCAAAATCGTCCGATAAAAACTGGAATTATTGGATATAGTCATGGAAAAATCTTTTAACCAAATTATTTCTTTCATAATTTGGCCTCCTCTGATTTCGATTTCTAGCTCCGCCACTGTATATAGTCATAATTACCGGAATTCATTTGATTTGATTCCATGCATTCGGTGAAGATGAGATAGTTATTGTCAAAATTTTAGGTCGGTGAAAAGCTTATTCTGAGGATTAGAATTAAGTTTAGAAATTAATACTTTTCATAATCATCTTTAAAGTTAAGTGATTAACATTCTCCATAATCATCTTTAAGTAGCTTTATACCCAAAAAAAATGGACCCCATGGCAAATTCGAGGGTAACTTGGATTTGAACCCTTTAGTCCAGTGGTGGGTTATAGAGTTGCAGTGCGCAATCCTAACTGTCCAAAGATGCTTTTAACGGTTCACATTTGAAATCTGGCCATTGATTATAGAGATGAATGGCTCTGATGCGCTACACCCCGTAGTACACTGCCGCACTATGGGCCCCTTGGTCCAGGTAACTTACCATAGCCTACTAATTTAAAAATCTTCATTAATGGACTGGATTAACTCTAAAGATAAAAGTTTCAGTTTGACTAGTGACCTGCAAGTAATCGCAGAGATCCAAAATTATCAGGAAAGAACAAGCTTAAACTGATTCTATCAATCGAGAAATTCATGGCTGTGAGGGAGGATATGATCTTGGCGTCCATGTTGGACGTTAGAGAATTAGATTTGCTAAACAAGCCTAAATCAAATAAAGTACAAAAATTACCAAAAACGGAAATTTGAAAATAAATGGTAGAAAAATAAAGATTTCCAAAACAGACGACAACTAAAATGGAATTTTCTACTAAAAGTAATAAGCAAATCAAATACTCCTAAATTGGTAAAATTTCCATTTTGAAAGGCTATATGACATCGAACGACAGAAAATCATCTTCGACGGTGTCTTGATCAGAAGCCCGTTGCCAATCGAGCGTACAATTTCTGAACCTTTTACAAGTGTTGGGTTGCGAATCTTATTAATGTCTTTTGGGCCGTGGACGGTCCAAACGATCAAGAAACGTGGATGCGGCCCACTCTGACATCAGGATGGATACTTCTTGGAATGTTCTTGGGTTATTCTGTTATCAATGGAACTCTCATCATTTTGGAAAAAAATTCGAGAAAAGGTAACTCATTACCAAAACATGATAAGTAAAGCTCTGAGATCAATATTTACTGTTCTATGAAAGTGGGGCTGGACAAGGGGTTGCTGCTGTGCACCATTCGAGCCATCCGTTGCTCGGATGGACGGTCCAAGTTTCACCTCGGCACATTTGTCTCTGAACCGTTCGTTGTCGTGCGTGCAAGATGAAATCTGGGCCGTCCATCCGAACAACGGACAATCTGGATGGTGCACAACAGGTGTTGCGCATGGGGTTGCACTGCAACAACCCCAAATCCGGGCTCTTTGGAGATGTATCTTCCGATTTTGCACTGGTGAGTAGTGAGAGTACATGATAATAGGTTAAGAAGATGATGGTGATGTTATGCATGTGAAACTTATGAAGTCAAAACATACCGCAATGGGAGACTAACAATATTAAAAAGTCTTGATTTTTTTTATTAAAAAAAAGCAATATAAAAAGTCTTGAATGGAAACGAAGGAACAATTAATGCAAAGGTAATTCTATTCACAATTCATTTTTTGCTAAATACAATCATAATTCACTCTTAAAATGGGTTGTATTTAACAAAAAAGTGGATTGTGAATAGAATTACCCTTAATGCAAAGCACCTGGCATTTTGTTACTATTTGTTGGCACAACTTTCAACCCAATTACTATCTAATATTTATGTACCACAGTAAAATACTTAAGGGTTGACCTCGTGGTAAAGACGGCTTAAAAGTTCATTTTTTCAAAAGTTTTTACATTCAAAACCTTTCAAGTACTACTAATTTCTCGTTAGAAATGATGGATTTAACATATTTAATTGAGATATACGTAAACTGACATAGACACCTCAATTATAAAAAAATACATATGACATTGTCTAGTTTCTTTTTCATAGGGGATCAACGGTCTTTTTAATTTTCTGCACAAATCATATTATACAATCAACTTGTAAAAAAAAAACTCAAAAAATCCAACAACCGTGACAAAAGCATGGTTTGTTTTTGTCAAACATTCAACATTTTGAAAAATTGTCGTTGATCCCCAACATCCCTAATTTCCCATGTGGTCATAAAGTGTGACTATTAAAATCTGCAGGACTACTTTATTGTGGTTCAATAATTGGGTAAAAGCAATATGCAGAGCGTGCGACCATGGCCAAGAGCAGATGAACCTCCAACTACCCCTCCTCGAGAGTCGGCTACTAAACGACGCTACCCAGGGATAGTTTCTTTTAAGGGATATTTTATTTTTTTGGGGTTATACGATACGATGTTAGAGGTTATTTGTTAGAGCATCTTCAATGCATCTCTATATTTTTATTTTGGAGATCGAATGTGACATATCGAAGAAAAATTTCGTAATTTATCACTTATTTTCTTTAAATTTTTATACTTTATGGTAGAAATCATGGTCCTTTTTAAGAGATTTGGTTTCCAATACAGATGGAACAGCTACAAGCACAGATGAATGCGACTTCTGTATCAGCTTGGCTACGAGCACAAATGGTTTGTATTACGAACAAACAAGTCAGTAGGGTCCACTTTGTGAGTTCCACAAAAAATCTTAGTTGTTTATTAATTTGAAAATAATTATTGAACGCAAAGAAAACCATCTCATTCATATATTTGTAAGAGTTTTATTCAATCTTTCAGATTTTCATTCAGAATTCAAGTTTTTGAATTCTAAAGGAGATTTGAAAAAACTTTTGACGATTGGATCGTTTGTGGGGACCCCCCGTGTGTGCAAGTATGGGCGGAGCCATGTATACAAGTGGGGTCGCTTGACCCCACTCACTTTGATTTCTCCTAAGAATATTTGATAGTTTTTAAAATTTTGCCATTTTGACACCACAAAAAATTTGTAAATTCCCCCAACTCGCTTCAAATGCATAAAAATCACATACATTCTCATCCTTTTTAGAGTTGATAGTATTACGAATAAGGCTATTATGCATTGTTTTTGAAATATAAATAATCTTTGGAACCAATTATACCGCAAACATAGATTTATTAGTACTATATATTTAATTAGTATATGATTAACCTCTTAATTTAGTTATGATTTAGATTAGTAAATAGATAAAATATCATACACATAAATTAAATTTTTGACCCCACTAACCAAAAATTTTAGCTCCGCCCTTGTGTGCAAGTAGACTTTCTTTTTGTGCATCTTGATAGATTCAACCTGCAGGGGTCCTTAATGAAGTTAAAATGGCAATCAAAATACAGGATTGATGACTGTTCGGAGTTTGTGCGATTGTGGATTTAAAATTCACACATGTTCCAACAAATCTCTCCCTCGTGTGTGAATCGTACATTGAGCCTTATACACTCTTTCTTGGCATCCAAACTTCCCCTTCTTTGCATCCAAACTTTCCCTTGATTCTGATCTAGGACACTCTAACCCTATCTCCAAAACTAGGCTTCTTCCTGACCCACTCCATCAATTCAGAGCTATTCATTACAGCACTCCAACATCAAGCCACCTTTGCTTCATTGGGAGTCACCTGGATATTCACTCTATCGACTCCATACAAGTTGTTGGGAGTTTGTACGATGCATCGATCCCGCCATCGCTTCCGTTACGCTGGCGTGCACAAGACCCAAACTTCTGGGGAGTATCCATAGAGTCCACTACATTTATTGGGCCCAATAGATAATAAATGACTCGTATCCACTTACAAGGCTAAAAGGCTAAGTCTTTTAAGTGACGAGTCACTCAATTGTATATTAAGGTCAAGGGCGGAGCTAGGACGTTATTTTACCCCGGGCTAACCCAAAACTAGTAATATCTATAACAATTTCTATTTCAAACTTTCATCAAGAATCCGCAAGATACGTCACCCATTTTGTTACGAAGATCAATTTTACTAACATAAATACATATATTATACGTACAAATATCTATATTTATGTGCATTTATATTGTTTGTTCAAATATAAAAACCAACCTATAAACCTTAAAGATGCAATGCCTATACTTTATTGCTAACAAAAAACATTTATGTATATAATGTAATGTTTTTCCATGTACCAAAATAAAGTAATGCGAATCAAAATATGTAGAAAAGCAATGCTAATCAACTTATTTCCAATTTATTTATATTAACATGGCACGAAAAGGAATAAAAGTGGATGCCAGCTACTCCTTAACCGGTATACATAGGCAAGATAAGGCAAAAACTCAATCTCTCTGTTTGTATGGTGTATACATAGGTCTTCACTTACAAGAGGAAGATGAGGCATGGTTGATGGTTTCCATTAACGATCTGTAACATCCAAAAATCATTCCAAAAGAGGCAGAGGACTAGTTTTCGTATAAATGAGTATTGTTCTAAAATTTTAAATATGTTTTTTTTTTTTTTGAATTTTTGTGAGGTTACCCTGGGCTATAGCCCACCTCAGCCTATACTATGCTCCGCCCTTGATTAAGGTCCAATTCTTTTTTCTGTTTTCCCAATGTGGTACTTAACATTCAAATATGGTCCAACAAAGACTAATAAAATGAACTTCGTTAAGGATACAGTGAGAAGAGTCGTGACAGCACACAAATCTTCAAAGAAATTTCGGTTATGAGTTAGTCTACTTCTACTCTTTTGTCATAATCCGGTAGTTTGGTTGATTCTACTCTACTCTGCAATACAAAGACGTTTTGTTTGTTTGGATCCTTTACATTGAAAGTCCATGGAGTCTACATATAGAAAAAGTTGTAGGGATTAAATTCCTATAATTTTTCTTTTGATAAATTAAGATGTTCAGAAAAATTTATGCGTATAGCATACTCGACTAATCTCTGAAGAACCAATATCATCGTTTACTAATAAATGGCCTAATTAAAATTGAGACAAAATTCAGCGTGCACTAAGCCCATAAGATTAGGTGAGGTACATGTAAGCTGGTTAGGAAACCCGTTTATGGAAAGGAAAAATCAAAAGACCAACAAGGGAAAGATCAGGCCAATTCTATGGTACACATTCTCAGTGTTAGAAAAGAAAGTCTGGGCAGCCGAGTACTCGCTGTCTAGGCACTAGAAGGCCCCTCGCAGAGTAGCCCGACTCGCCCGCCTAGTGGCCCAACTAGGCGCCGAATACTCGGCCTGGAAGTTAGAAGGTGCCCGGCCACCCTGGGAGCACCTAGCGAATTTTAGAACCGTGCACATTCTAAGAGTATCGATATAATTGTTCTGTCCATTTTCAGAACAAAGCCATTTTTTGATTTCATATAGCACTATTTAGTCAAAATTCATGACATATGTGAAGAGTTGTGTTCAGAGTTCTATCCAGATAGTTGTGTTCCTAGCATTTTTTATTAGGCTCTTACCACTTGCAGCTATTGAATTATACCCACATGTCACAGCTATTGATTGCTTTCCAGGAGCCATTAAATCACAAGCATTTTTAATAAAATAGCCTAGGCCGTTTGCATGGCCATTTTTTCACTTCCAAAATGGCTCCCGGTTGGAGGAAATTTGTTTTTTCATGAAACTAAATATATGATTTTGACTCCCAAAATGACTCTCCGTCGGAGGGAAACGGGGTGGTTGTTGTGCACAGCACGGCCGTTCGATCATATTTTAAACGGCCCGGATGCATTCGATAATTTTAATTTAATTTTGATTTATTTTTACCGGTAAAGAATCAAAACACATTCAGGCCTTTCAAAACATGATCAGACGGTTATGCTGTGCACAACACCCGGCCGCACAGCACCCACCCTGGTCTGTGTCTGCATACACTGTATAAAAGTGATTTTGGTTACTTTTCACAGCTTTTACAAGTAAGCAGAATTATCTAACCCAAAAGTTAGACAATTATACTGTATGAAAGTGATTTTGGTCTGTGTCTGCATACACTGTATAAAAGTGATTTTGATCTTGATGTAAACGTGTCTTTTTGTTTAAATTGTAAACGGCAAAAAGTTAAGTAAAACTAAATCGCACATGATTGCCAATCCAGAAATTTCTGTTGTCGGCCTACATGTTTGAATTTATTTGTAGAAATTCTATTTTATTTTTCTTGCAGATATTTATGACCCAATAAAGATAATGACTTCGTTTAATAGTACTCCAATATATACTTATGTCACACGTAAAGAATTCTAAGCAGGACCCCCTTAGCTGTAAAAGTGAAATTGCATCACTGTATTGACAAACAAATGAATATGACAACGACCTCCATGAGAAAATATCATCATATCCTAAAATTCTAACCATGACAAAATTTGATACCTGTAACACTATTTTATCACAAAAAGTAATTTCTTGTGTTTATCTCACCGACGAAAAAGCAAACAAAATTACTCCTATTCGAAACGAGTTTCAAAAGCAAGGGGTGGTTAGTCATGCGGTAGAGTTTTTGGATGCCTCACACTATATCTCGAGATCGAGTCTCATTCTCTCCCTCCCCCATATATAATAGATTAGGAATGATAAATGACAAAAACAAAAAAAAACGAGTTTCAAAAGGTAGTGGTCTGCATGATTGGCCACCATTTCTTCAATATGAGAGAAATTTGTACACACAAAACAGATTTTAGCTTGAGGTGTTGAAGTTTGTCACTCTGGTACGTAAGTTGGGCAAAGCCATGATGGCAACGGGTCGGTTCGGATCGAATCAGGTTTTGGTAAAAAAAAGTCAAGCCCAAAACTTATGTATAACAAAAACCAAAACTGAAATGAAACCGTTTATTTTATCCTCCCCGTATATTGTTGGGCCTCTTTATCTTTTTGAACATCTCAAAGAATTAATTATATCTCATAATCTATAATATTTTTTATCATTCCAACAACATTATTTAATAAAACTAATTGAGATCTATCAAGCAAGATTCATATTGAATATAAAAAATTGAATAAATTAAAAATTATATATAATTCTTTGAGACTTCCAAAAAAGGAAAGAGGCCCAACAATATGGGACGGAGGGAGTACTACGTATCCGAAACCGACACGCACCGGTTTGGTACAATTTTTCGCACAACTGGGTGGTTAACCTGTTTAATCACCGAACCGATATGAAATTTACATGAAATCGACCTAACACTGTATTGACGTTAAAGATTAAACTATTGAAGATTCATGCAGCCTAAAAGCATGAACCGCTACCCCAAATCAATCGCAATCACACGAAACCAACTAATGACCAATGTCGGGCGGTGGATTACGAGTAGCTTGATTGGTTCGATCTGTCTTCCCTCAAGCTCCTCGCTCCTGCAAAACACAGCAACCATTTGGCGTTAAACGTCGAAGGGCACTTCGAAGCTCAAGTCAGCACAAGGAGGAGAGAAGAGAGTAGGGGTGTCCACGGATTGGATCCGGATCCGATCCGATCCGCTCAAAGCGGATTGTGGTTTTTAAGATCCGGAACCAATCCATAGGTGACATACGGATGGATCGGATCGTTACGGATCAGATCGGATCGGGCGGATTTGATAGATTAAAGAAGGATTATTGCGCGGCTTGAGCGGATCGAGCGGATCCGATCCGGTCAAAACGGATTCGGGTTTTTAGGATCCGCAACCCATCCGTACGTACCTCGGATGGATCAACGGATGGTTCGGATCGGTTCGGATTGGTCGGATTGACGGATCGGATGATCCGCTGGACAGCCCTAGAAGAGAGTACAAATCAGTATTAAGATAAGAAATTGTACCTCCCCCAGGTTTTATCCCAAGGTATTTATAGGTAGTCTATACTTGTCCTCCAAGTCTCATGTGCACGGCACGAGTGCCTAACGTCGCTCATAACCGCTTTGGTTGGTGACGACATGGATGATGCTTGGTGGACACATGGCCGAGCCCATGTGCATACCGCATATATGACACCAACATATCCTGAATCGTCTTCCTGGATCAGTTCATAGGTAGGGTCCCTTCGGCCCGGCCTGAGACCACCGATCTGAAAATCTATCCCCACCCCAAACCCAACCGGGTAATGGATTGGTACCCTCTGCCTCGCCCTCATCGGGCAACAGGTTTACCCGCCCTACTCGTATTTTTTTTCACATATTAGGAAAATTTGTTTTAAACTCGTGAGCAAAAATAATAAAAGTTCACAAAATAACTATTATGTATAACTTAACCATCATCTACCATCTATAAGGAAAATGAAAAACAATTGATATAAATTGTGGTATTTTAGTTATAAAAGTAAAAATATGAGAATAAAAATTTATGAATAAAAAATTTTCGGGGGCGGGTGTCGGGGAGGGGTGATATCTACCCGAATCCTGCCCTACCCTAACCCGGTCAAGTTTTTTCAATTCTTCCCCTACCCCGAACCTATAACCCAAAAATTATCCGCCCCGATCAAGGCGGGTTCGGAGTGGGACATGTTGAATTGCCATCTCTACTCACAGCATAGTCGATATCATAGTATTATAAGACTGAACTGACCGAACTGGCTGGTTTGTTAAAATTAAAACCGAAACCAAACACGCGGTTAAATAATCAATGAAAAGTTGTCACAATTGGTTTGCTTCGGTTCGAGTGGGATTACCATTCTCCAGTCGGATAAGGATGCTCCATAGTCTATCCTAAGCCTTCTAGCTATAACGTGAATGGGGCCTACCACTATGATATCGATGATCAACAGTTAAACTGTTCATTATACGGATTCCAATTTATTTATATGCATTAAAAAAATGACCAAATATCGCAAATTCATGAGCAAATCGATTTTGTCTGTAAAAATAAATTTTTTTTCAGAAGGAAAATATTCACTTTTGACAGTGTTTGTGTATTGTGATTTGTGAGTGTGAGCTTAGGCTCCGGTAATGGATTAGTCAACCGTGCATGTTTTCTCGTCTGAATACGATCGGCCTCCCCCTTTTCTGGCCTCTCCCTCCCTGTCCGATCTGATTAATTACCCTTCTGTTTTTTCCCTCCCCAGTCGGATTGGCTTCCCCTCCCCATTATTACCCCACCCCGTCTAATCCGTTGCGCTATTCCCCTTCCCCCTTCCAAAATACCAGCCGTTATCTTGATACCTTTTCGAATTTATCGCAATATACATATTTAAATGTATTTAATATACGCTTATGTATAATTAAAAAAATTTAAATGGAGAAAAAAAATAAATTTTACCATTTTGATACACCTTAATACTAGTTCTAATAACAAATTAACATGATTAATATAAAATGAACTCCAAATTTGGTAAAAATACCTTAAAATTCATGTACCGGAGATCCCGAGACAAGGCCGGTACAGGCCGAGATCCCGAGACAAGACCGGTACAGGCCAGTAAAAGCCGGTACGCCCGATATTGGCCGGTATTTTGGCTGGTACGGAACACCAAAATATGTGTACTGTTTTATGGCCGGTACGAGACGAGATTCATAACACTGGTTAGTGTATCTCTACTACTATACAAGCGGCAATTGCATGTTTGTCATGCCCTTCTTAAATTACTATTTTGCCCTCTCCTCTTTCAAGTTATTACCAAATTGCGCCCCACCACTTTAATTCCTCACAACCGCCTATTGATTTTAGAATTAGCCTCACCGACTCTAATTAGGCCAAGTTTGGCCTGATAAGTCACCTTACTTATTTTTGTATTTATAAATTCAAAAAAATCAAGTATGGATAATAATTTTTTATTTTGTTCGATTGCTCTCGTCGAGACAAACCAATAATATACAAAAAGTAGATAAAAAACTGACATACGTAAAATAAATAAGTAAATAAATAAGTCCAAGTGGCTTATTAGGTCAAACCAGTCCTTAATAACTAGGAATAATTATTCAGAGTCTTGGGCCTCCTATCCACCACCCATTAGCCTGATATCGCGAGAGCCCAACGTTAGAATAGAGATGTTGCGTGAGCATTACGTAAAAGTATTAGAGGCCAAAAAGAATTACATTGTCTATATCTCTTGAAATCTTCTCTTATCGTGCCTATATATAGCATTATTATTTTTGTAAAGGTGTATTGAAATGTGTGTTATTTTTTGTTTACTTGTGTGTTTATTGTATGCACATTGGGCACACGTTAGCAAGACCTTTTTTTTTTTTTTTTTGATTTTGTGGATTATTGATTCGTCTCAATGAGAGGAATCTAAATAGTAAAAAATTATTAACAAAACTAAAATTATTGTGAATAAAGACAAAAAATAAATCTAAAAATTCTTTCTCTTTTAATTTGGATTATTTTTTCTTTAATGAATTTTCTTAAGATTTTGATTATAATCTTTTACTTTTTTTATTCTTCTCATCGAGAGAAATCTATAATTCACAAAAAATTGACGCAAAACTAACAAATGTAATTTTTTTGAATAAGGACAAAAAAATCCTAAGAAAATTTGAGGCTAGATTTTTTTGAATAAGGACAAATGTGATTTTGTTGAATAGGACAAAAAAATCATATTATGTTGACTTTGCTTTCGGCCTCTGAAATGTTAGAGCCGGCTCTAGTCTGATCAGATTTGAGGATATGGATATCATGTTGGCATGTATATTCAAAATGGCCATATATTAAAAATAGGCTTCCATTCTAGTATTTAATTTTTTTAGGATTCTATATTTGTGTGTGTGAGTGTTGTCTATAAGTGGTGGCCAGCTCATGCGGTAGAGTTCTTAGATGCCCCACAATGCACCACGGGATCAAGTTTCATTCCCATCACTTCATGTCCTTCCAAACTCTTAATTTTCGTCCACATCTCGGGTCCAAAACTATGATCCGAACTGTTCACCTTATAGAACACACAAAGAACTATTAGTCAGCAAAATATAAGTATGACGGAAGATCGATAGACGCGCGAACACATTGCAAATTTTTATGCGAAATGAATTGTAAATATATTATATTCTACATTTTGACCTTGCAATTTACAAAACAAAAAGTAACACTTATCTACATATCTATCGATATCCGATCATACTGGAATTTTGTAGACCTGTGGTTTTTTATGTGTTCTACAAGGTGAAATGATGTTTATTTATGTGTTCTACGAGGTGAACAGTTCAAATCACAATTCTAAACCCGAGATGCGAACGAAAATTTGAAAGTATAGAAGGATATGGAGGGGCGGGGTATGGAGAGGAAGTGAGTAGTGATCCCGGGCTCCCATACACGTTCCCAAGTCCCAACATCCCTTAATTTGCCAAGTTGATGAAAGTGACTTTTGTGGAGTTGAGTTGGGTAGAGTTTTTGGCAAAAACTCGTGTCCATTTGAAAGGGAAATTTCTTAAAGAGGAGCTTCCCAAGTCAAGGAGGATTTCCTCTTGGTCGTTGCACGTGCCTTTAAAGACATGATTGTAGGGTATATAATACTAGTTATATGGTTACACAAAAACAAAGGTACGTTTTATCTCCTTGACCAATTGCCCTCCACGAAAACAAAGGTTTACTCTAATTCTTATAAGAAAATTGATTTTTGCACTCTCTTTTTTAATGAATAAACTCCATTATATATCTTTTAGTCAAAATTTTATACGTAATTTTTTACTACAAAACAAGAAATCGACTTGGCAATTGGTCAAGGACAAAACCTTTGTATGATAAAGTTTATACGTAATTTTTTTGTTTTGTACATAATTTGTATGAAATCGACTTGGCAATTTTAAAGTTTATAAGTTACGTATAATTTTTTTTTACGAAATCAACTTGTTTTTCTTTGTAATTTGTACGAAATCGACTTGGCAAAACAAAAGTTTATAAGTTTAAACTTTGCAAGAAATCAACTTGGCAATTTTTCTACGTACAAAACAAAAAATTTATACGTAGTTTTGTACGTAAAAAATACGATGTGAGATAGTCTACAAAATTTATATGTAATTTTTTTCACTACAAAACTGGAAAATCAATTTTTTCACTGCAAAACAAAAAAAAAATACGTAATTTTTATTGGAAATTAATATTGGCACTCCCCATTTTGATATTAACACTCTTCATTTTGTCTGTATTAGGTGAAGTTACTAAATCACCCTTGTACTTTATAACTACATTTTTCTCTTGCCTTCAAAATAAAAGGGTGGTTTAGTAACTTCACTGCATATAGACCAAAAAAAGGAGTGTCAATATCAAAATGGGAAATGCCAATATCAATTACCTTTTTATAAGACATAATGGAAAACAAGAACATTATTATGATTGTTGTGTTTGTTACTCACGTAAAATACTAGTATCAGTCTTTCTTTACGTAGCTTAATGTTCATAGTAATGTATTTTTTATTGCATTTTAAATTATCATATATTGGTCAACAATAAGTAAAAGTGATTTCTACCATGCATGTTGTTTAATAATATCTGAATAGAGGATGAAAAAAATGTACCATTGACAGATTGACTCATTGTTGTCTTGTGACTCCATGATGAGGACTTGGTACGCACCCAATCATTTTTTCAAAATGAAAGTTACGTAGTTGAAGATCACAAGTTAATGTTCTTAAAGAAGATTTGGATTCGAGGTTATAAAAATTTTGGACCATTTCATTGTGCTAATTATCTCGGAAACGGGTCCTGGTGTGCGACTTCCGAACCGTCGGATGTGTTTTTAATGGTTCTGATTTCATCTCAGCATACTTTGCAAATCCGAGCTTAAGGCTAACCTTGTGGTTTGTTTATCTATCTAGGTCCTTCTATTAACAGCTCCAGTATACTTTTTATATTTTTTAAAACACTTTTATACACTTTTCTTATATTTAAATACACTTTTTAAACCTTAATTTGGGTCTATTTTAGCATTTTCCTACGTAATATTAGATTATTAATCACGAACTCATTTAAAAGTTTAAGCTATTAGAGAGAGAGAGAGAGAAGTTTATTATTTACATTCTCAATACGTCCCCTAACGTGTAACTAAATTCTCCTCCATAAGCAAGATAAACACTTTAAATACCATATTCGATTATTAATTCAACTCATCTAAAACTTTAAGTTACTCCATCCGTCCCTATTTTATGGTCCCTTTTGGGGATTCCAACTAAATAAGGGAACACAATCATTGCACTTTTCAAAATCTACTTTTCTCATTTTACCCTTCAATCATTACATTTTCTTACTTTTTTAGTAG
>JAXBDA010006106.1:0-21825 GCA_036023075.1 Gaultheria prostrata | reverse complement strand
TTACATTAAAACAAACTAGGAAAGTAAAATCTCGATTAAAATAAAACTCACATACTAAAATACTAATTTCAAATATTAAAATAAAATTCCTATATTTCTAAAATAATTCCAATATTGGTCTGCATCATTCTCTCCGGCTTGAAGAAACTCGTCCTCGAGTTTGTATAGTTGAATTTGCCGAAACTTGTCCGCATCCATCTTGCACTTCAAATTGATATTTTCAACCCCAAACTGTAAGGAAAAGTCTCGAAGATGTGAAGGAATAATTTCCATCACCAATACAAATCCATCATCCTTCCACATGGAAATACACTGACTATTGCATGTAGTATATTTTAGAAAAGCCCAAAACGGATCAACAAATTCACTATTTTGATCAACCTTACCATCTTTATGCTTTTGAGAAAAATCAAATCTAATTGATTCTTCAATATCACTCTCCAACGCCGCCAACATTGTAGCACCTTTTTTTTTGCAAAATTTTTTTGTTTTCTACTTTTGTAATTATCTCCTCCGGTTCTTCATCAAAAACTGGTGGCTTACTCCAATCCACTACTGGATCAGGAATAATATGTGAAGTGAAAGGCCACTCAATTGTAGCCTCCATTGTCCTCCCCTTCGGCAGATAGTTACCCGCCAAAGGTTTGGTGATAGAAACGTCATCCGACACCTCCTCCTCTTTCGGAAACCGAGGTATAACAAGATGACGGCAAGGTAGATTCCCCCCAACAGTTAGGGCAGCAACTTGATCGGCTAAGGCGTCAAACGCATCTGATAAATCATGTTCTAATTGTTGGAATCGCACCTTTATTCGTGCTTCTCGTGCAGCTTCACTTCGTTCATACACATCTTCAGCAACAGCATAACGACCATAACGAACTCCTTGTTGCGTCATGATCCAGAATCGAGCGCAAGCTCTGATACCAACTGATGCAGGGAGGCGTGTTGAAATAAGAACGCGCAACAAGGACAGTAACGAATTTTGTCTGAACTAGAGGTACTCCCTCCTTGAACAAACGATATTGAGTAAAAACTCGATTTTCTTAATTCATAAACAACCAAATTCTAATGTCACCCTACTACTTGTTTTATACTAAAAAACTAGGACCGAAAAAGAAACAGCAAAATAGGAAGCTGAATCCCGGTAAATAAAGAAATAAATAAAAAGGAAACATTAAACTAGGAAATCAATTATTCTAAGATACCTAATTTCCTAATTCGAAGAATCCTAACAAAATATAGAAATAAACATTTCTAATTACATTAAAACAAACTAGGAAAGTAAAATCTCGATTAAAATAAAACTCACATACTAAAATACTAATTTCAAATATTAAAATAAAATTCCTATATTTCTAAAATAATTCCAATATTGGTCTGCATCAATTTGCAACCAAAAATGTTTTAGGAGAATGTATATTAGCAACATAATAAAAAGAAATGTTTAAATACTTTAGATAGATCGAGATTTAAACATAAAGTCAACACCAATTTTAATAAATAATAAAACACCCGCCGAGAAGATATCTCCAACATTTCAATAAACTTTATTAACTCACAAACTCCTTTCAAAAGCATATCCCAAAAGGATTATAAATAATCATATTTTCATCCCCACTTTAAGATAATAGCATATGAGTAAACCAAATGTGTCAACGAGTCGTCTACCTCAACAAAGAGTTAAGATGGTACCATTACCTCATTCACATGTTCACATATATATAGAGGCGGTGATGAAGGTCATTCTTTATCACCAATGGTAGGTGCTAGCAAATTAAATTAGTAATCAACTCATAGGGCAAGCAACAACCAAGCTTACCGGCAAACGCCCACCATGTTCGCAGACTCACCAGAAGCAAGCAACAACCAAGCTTGCTCAACAACCGAATGCAAGCAACCACCAAGCTTGCAAACCAGACATTAACACAAGAGGCATAAAAATTCTCTTCCAACTCACCAAATATCATTTGATCCATCTGAACAAAGAATATTATCAAAACATTCTCGAATCATAGGAAGAATTTTCGAATAGCATTTGAGCAAACAGAAAAATATCGTTTCAATTTACTGTATTATTGAAGCTGTACATTCTCACCATGTAACATTAATTATGCTCCACCCATAAGGTTCACAGCCACGATTATGCCTACATATAAGTGAGATGCATGAATATGCATGACATTGACATGTATGACCTGGAAACCCTGCAATCTGTGAATTTATATATATAATTAATCTAATTATTCATTTCCAATGAATTTTTACCATATGCCCTAGACACATACAAAAAAATAATTAAATTAAAATTTTCAGAAATTTCCAGAGCCCGGTAGCTATTTTTAAACATATAACAATCGGACTAAAAGCTCACGGTAAATTCCGCAAAACAGAGACTTTTCCAACTTCACACCGAAATCTGTTATTTCTCATAAATAATTAGGGTTCATATATAGCTTAATATATTTTGAAAGCTCTCTGTGTCTAGTTTCTACAAAAAAAAAAAAAAGCGAGGCATTTATAAAATTCAGCAAAAAAAACAAGTGATTTATCTCACTGAATGAGATGTGTATAAAATAAAGCTTTATTTTTAAAGAAAACAAAGAAGGATGTGCTCTTACTCCAAAGTTTCTGATATTAGATTAGGATGCCGACTCACATCTCTTTTCTTTTTGTCTTTATAGTCTAACGAAGAGAAAACAAAATAACTCTTCTAAAAAAAACATGATTTGTAAATTCGGTGATTTCCACACAACTCTAATTTGTCTTAAAAATAAATATACTTGTACATTTTGTTTTCCACTAAATTAATAAAAGACACATCCTTTTTGGTTCACCAAGTGACATATAAAATTATATATGAAATGCACTATCACACATGGAATGCAGGTGTATGCTAAGAACGGGTGTTACATATGCGCACCTCGACTATTCCGATCAAAGGCAGATCATCCAATTACTTAATTGGACTAAGAGATTCAAAAAAGACTTATCTCTTGCGATCTGACCACAAGAGTCAAGAGGTTACCAAGTTTCGGAGTTAATCTGATTTTGGATGATATTAGAAATTAGACTTTAAGTATGATGTAGATAAGACTTTAAGTAGGAGTATGATGTAGCAACTACCCTTAACTGTTCATAATTTTCATGCAATCTAATTGGATTTTGGCTCAAGAGGGTAGTCTCTCTTTAATATTCATATAATCATCAATTTCCTTGATCTGATTTTTTTTTTCTTTTTTTTTAGGGTCAGGGATGTCTGGGTCAATTTCTGCGCATGTCGACTATTCCCCTACCCAGTTGGTCAAAGGCAGGTCATCCACGTCTGGACTAATGAATTCACAAAAGATATATCTTTTATGACCTTGCTCCAAGAGGTTGCCAACTTTCGAAGTTGATTTTGATTTTGGATGATATTAGAAATAAGAATTTAATTTTAGTGTGATGTAGCAACTGCCCTTAACTGTTTATAATTTTCATGCAATCTGATTGGATTTGGTCAAGAGGATATTCTCTCTTTAATTACTCATAATCTCTGGTTTCTTAAATGCATTTTCGCTACCAAATTGACCAACAAGACGTGAAATTTTAACATTTTTCCTTTTTACGTTGATTGAGTAATTTAGACCATAATTTCACTTTATGGGAAAAAAATAATAATCACCACATATTAATTGTTCCAAGTATCCTCCAAGCAACCACGGGATTTGACCTGATGGTCAAGACTTTGAAATTTAGGAGTTTTCTCATTTCACATTTTTTCCTTTTTACATTGATTGAGTAATTTAGACCATAATTTCACATATTAATTATTCTAAGCATCCTGCAAGCAACCACGGGATTGACCTGATAGTCAAAACTTTGAGACTTATGAGATTTTTCAAAAACCTCCGAAGTCCTATAAACTCTTGTAGTATCATGGAGTTTTTTCCAAACTTTAATCGTCTAGTTGGTTTACAGTAAAATTGATCCCCGAAATTAGTCGATGGGTGGATAATTTGATCCAAGACACCCTTAGTTACCCTTAGTTATCGATCAAAAAGTAAATCATACTGCAGGCTGCGTATGTACCACTTCACAAAACAGCCATTGGTGGGATAAAATAACGTGTCACTGTACCAAGAAGTCATACCCACTCATAGCTATCCAAAATAATTTTGTTTTGCATTTGCTAAGGTGGTGAACTTTCACAAAACACATCCTCTTTGGGGAGAAAAACAAAAGTCTCATAAAACTATAATTAAGTCCAAGAAATTTAGCTTACCAAAACCACTAAGGGCAGTTTATCTCGGGAAATTATTCAGTAGTCCGGATACGTTGCCACGTGGTGCTCCAGACTACTCCACAATCGCACATTCTCATTGGGTCCACTACTAACTGTATCGATCCCATATAAATGTGTGCTTCTAGAGTGGTCCGGAGCACCACTTGACAATGCTCCCGAACTAATGAATAACAACTCGTACATCAGTTAGTTTCGGGTAGTTGGAGATTGGAAGGAAATTATAACCTAATTTTCCATAGAAAACATCAAACTCCTAATTGAATCTCCCTCTCTCTTATATATCTAGGCCAAAATTCTATATTGACATCAAAATGGAAGAATTGATCATATATTCTCCTATGGGAAAAATCACGAGGAGATCAATCTACACCTTTCTTCAATACTATGAATACTTCACCACCACACCAGGTCTCCTTATTCTGCCCTTCTCAGCCTCAATTCTCCTCTCACAAGCCTTTTCTGCTTCATCTTCTTCACCACTTCTTGACATCCATGGTTGGTTCAAATCACTCATGGGATTTTCTCCCTCCTCCCAATTTTTCTCCCTCCTCAACATCATCAATCTTTCCCAAACCCTTTTCACTTCTGTTTTTACTCTATTTTTCGCCCTCACATCTCTTCTCATAGGAAAACTGCTCATAATCCAAGCTCTCATCCACCAGAAACCATTTTTTCAAGTACCCTTTTCGTCGTTCACGTCACTTTATAAGCCCCTATTTCTAACTCAACTCTGCAATTCAATCCTAATCAGTTTTATCAACGTATCCGCCTTTTGTCTCCTCTTCGCAGCCTTCAATACCCTCGAAGCATTCGGGTTCACCACAAACAACCCTCTTTTCCTTCTAGTTCCGAAAGCGATTTTCTACTCGGTTCTTGCCAGTGGAAGTGTCATATGCAACCTTGCTTTGGTGATGGCAGGGTGGGGAAATTGTACAGGTTTCGCGGCTATACGCAAGGCTTGTTTATTGGGTTGGAAAAGGAACTCAATAATATTCTCTCTGAATCTTCCTATCAATCTGGGTATGCTTGCTGTGGAAGGATTATTCGGGTACCGGGTGGTCAGAGCTGATCACAGAATCGAAAGGTCTGGCCTTTCTCTGGCTATGGAAGGGTTGTTGATTGCTTACTTGTATTCCCTCCTTATTGTTCTTGACACAATTGCAAGTTGCCTCTTTTTCAAGAACACCAAGGAAGATTTACAGACAGATTATGCTGCAGGAGGGTATTATTTCCAGATCAAGATTGTCAAGAAAGAAGATCAAACAGATAATTCTTGAAGTTCATGATGATTTTGTACATGATTCCATTTAGGCAAATAATCAAACAGAAGTTGTGCAATGATCATGATGATTTTGTACATGATTCCATTTAGTCAAATAATCAAACAGAAGTTGTGCAATGATAGACCTCAAGAAAATGTATAATTTGAGTTGCCAATCATTTCTGTTTGGAAATTAGATCCCAAATGGGACCCCTCTTACTTCTTGTGCTGCGCATTTTAATATGCTATATGAAAACTATTACTCCTCTATGTTGCGATCGTTTTATTCATTCAGTCCTTCTATTGTCAGCCCAATGGACGAACGATGAAAATAGTCTTTGACCGGTAAGAGTGCAAACACTTTTATCATCCTCCCATTGAGCTAGCCGTAGAATTTTCCTTATTCATTCACGCCTGGGGGGATTGATCAATTTTGGTAGCTATCTCCAATGGTTCTCGCCATTTTTTAAGAGTCAATATTTTGAATTGCTACGGTATTATTTGATCAAAATTTGGCAAGACTGCTCCAATTAATGATAGTTAAACCATTATTTGGTCGCTACCATTTAGAGCATTTGGATCGTATCCACATATCACAACCAAGGTTCTAAAACTCGCTAGGCGCTCCTAAGGCGGCCGGGCACCTTCTAGCTTCCAGGGCCGAGTACTCAGCGTCTAGTCGAGCAATTTTTCGGGCTAATTGGGTTAGTCGGGCTAGTCAGAGAGAGGCCTACTAGCGCCTCGGCCCGAATACTCGACATTCCAGAACTTCTTTTAGAACACCGATCACAACTATTGGATTACTCCCAAGAGCCATTTTATCACGTTGTAAGAAAGAAATAGCCCAAGCCATTTTCATGGTCAAATGGCTGCCAGTTTTTTTTATATATATATATTTTTTTATCTCAGTGGACAATTAGTGGGTTAGGAAATGGGAGGTTCGAACTCCACCCTAATGCGTGGGAGTAATAAAAATCAAGATTTTAAAGAGGTCAAATAACTAATTACATTATTCTAGAATTTGGAGTGGTGTGGAACATGCCACACCCCTTTTGTCACATTATACCATATAACTTATAGTCCACTTAAGAGAGCGTCCCGAATCAGAATGGTAGATCATAGGGTTGCAAACGAGCCGAGCCAAGCTTTGAGGTGTTTAAGCTCGGCTTGTTTGCTTAACGAGCCCAAAATTCGAGCTCGAGCTCGGCTCGGTAATAAACGAGCCGAGCCCTTATCAAGCCGAGTCAGACTAATTTATTTAACGAGCCTATTTAAACGAGCCGAGCTTTTGCGAGCCGAGCTGAGCTCGACTTATTTAGTAAACGAGCCCAAAACTCGAGCTCGGCTCGATTAGTAGACGAACCGAGCCTAGCCGAGCCTTAACCGAGCCTAGACAACTCGGCTCATTTGCAGCCCTAGTAGATCAAAACTCGGCCATGAATATTAAATAAAATCTTTTGATACGTACAGAACAAATTTATGAGAATGAATCCTACAAATAAAATTTTATAAAATACAGTTTGGGTGATATCATTATTCCCAAAAAGTTGAGCAAGAAAAATTATTCCCGAAAAGAAAGTACAAGAAGTAGGAGAAATGTATCTACATGTGTACCATGGAAATAGTTTTTTTTGATGTTATTAATTTATTTATGGCTTAAGACATATATGTCGTCAAAAAACAAAGTCAGATATAATTATGAGTCATGGATTGTGAATTCTTTATTCTATAATTTGTCGCGTATTTTTTTGACCTATGAATTCTGTATTCTATAAGTTGTCGCGTTTTTTTTTTTTTGACTCATTTATTAACTTTCTATAGTACTCCGTTTGAATTAGATATTATTCTGATAACTTATGAACAAAAATCCACAATATATAAAATCCCATGGTGTGAGATTTTGATAGGATTTACTCTGTTGCCCATATGCCATAACAAAAACAGTGTTTTTCAATGGTTATATCTCATGAACACAAACACCAGATATGAATTTTGTCCATCTATTTATATCCTGAGCAATATCAAGAGATTTCATATCTCACCCATATCTCACATTCTTTCACCTCTAGTATCACATTCTTTTACCTCCGATCAAACAAACGATCCCTTGGGCCTAGAGCTGTAAATGAACTGGGCCGTTCATGAACTATTCGAGGCTCAGTTCGGTAAGAGCTCGATTCGATTACTAAACGAACTGAACTTGAACCTCAATATTAGGCTCGTTCCATAAATGAGCCGAACGTAAACCTAAGTGGATTCGGCTCGGTTAGGCTCGCGAACCTGTGGTCAAAATATAATTAATAATACTTTAGGGGTCTACCTATAAATATTTTATAGTTTGAGGGATTTAGTTCTCAATATTTTTTTCCTGTGTTGTTTTTCTTTCGATTTCTTGATTATTGTGGTAGATTTGTTTGTTTTCTTTTGATTTCTTGATTATTGTGGTAGATCTACATGTAACATTGTTTTGAAACATGTCTCTTTCCTTTCTCAGTTTGTGTTTTAAATTGCTAACGAGCCCTACCGAGCTGGATTCGAGCCTAAATTCGGCTCGTTTGAGTTTAATGAGCCCTACCGAGCTGGATTCGAACCTGAATTCTAGCCTAAATTCGGCTTGATTCGACTCGTCTGAGTTTAACGAGCCCATTCGAGCCGAGCCCGAGCTTCGAAATTTTTTCACGAGCCGAACTAGAGCTCACTTGTCTAGGCTCGAATCGAACCCGAGCCTGACTCATACCTTACCGAACTGACCCGAACCTCATAGGGTTCGGCTCGTTTACAGCCTTAGGCCTAAGCAAAAGAGAGGGGATATACAAGTCAATTTGAAGAAAGAAGAGGGATAAGAGAGGAAAAACAAACAACTAGGGTTACAAAAATTGGCCCTAGAGATTAGATATAAAAACGGAGGAGAGGACGGAAATACAGTCCAGGCGCCCAAGGCCGAGCGCTTCCCCCGTGAGTGGCAGGGGTGGCGTGGTATTCCACGAGAGAGGTTTTAAATTCGTGGCGTACATTCGTGTACGATGGGCGTTTTCTATAACAGCAAAAATCAAGGGGACACTCCATGGCCGCTTTGCTGCTTCAGCTTCCGCAGCCAAAGTGATGGGTTTTGCCCCTACAATTTTACCTTCTTTTTTTTTTTTTCTACATATACACATGCATATACATATACATATATATCCTCAGATTTCAATTAATATGAGTATTAATTCCTTAGATTAATTTGTTTCTTTGTTTCTCTGTGGTGAATTATGACGATTCTGATACATTTTGGAGCGAACTGATGACTGTGTTCGTAAATTCCAGACGAATCGTCGCAGATCAACCTCTCGTCGGTGCAAGAGCGGTCGAGACTCCGGTTACTCTCGGAGTTTCCCGTTGCCGACGGGAGGGATAATCATATCCTATCGCCTTGGGTAGCAGGGTTCCTGCCTTTACCATTTGGGATTGGCCATGAGAATTACATTATTCCCTCTCAAGTCTCAATATCACACACACACTCATGTTTTCCATGTAAGTTTTTTGGATCTTGGCCAGTGAGGATATCAGTTAATAAGAACACCATCTTTCGGGACTGAATGGCTTTTCAGCAAGCCTTGATGTTCATTCTGCAATTCTGAGGCCTTATTACTCCCCTTTTTTTTTTTTTGTGGAATTGCAAAAAGGTGGCTGGGCAACCAGCGTAGCAACTCTCATTGGGCATGACCATAGGAGCTTCCGACCTGCCAATGGAATGTCTAGTTTGAGCCATAGCTACTGTCCGTACTGTCGTGATGTCGTCACGACACCACCTTAGGTACAAGTACATGTAGATATAAATGTGTATCCCCACAATCCCTTGCTAGTGATAAAATTCGAAACCGAATCTCCTCTGGGAATGTGAGGCACCCTGCCCACCACCATCGGTAGTTACTTCCACATTTTTTATATGATGTGTTTATTTGGTTTTGTGCGAAATTGGCATAGGAAGTAATTTTGTTTTCTCTTCTGTTTGTTTTACCAATTTGCGCTTGTATGAGAACAAATCAACCATGGAATTCTTACCAGTTCGACGATCTTTTCGGAGAATTTTTTTTAGTTATAGATCATTTACTCATTTTGATCTATAAATCATGTCAGACATTAATTAACATAATGTATTTGTTTATTAATTTCAAGACTCAAATACAGCTGGAACAACAACAACAAAAAAAAAAACACTGAAATGGAATAGAAACCTATTCGTTACTAAATGAAAAACAAAAAACTGGCAAGAAAATGAATTACCAAACCCCGAAACTCTTTGCCTCTTTCTCCCAAGGAGATGTCATGCTTTTGAAACTGCTGAAAACGAAAATGTCAAGTACTCAAAAAACTTATCCCGAAAATTACTCGGAAAGTGAAATTAATGATTCAGATAAACACCCAAGTGAATCTGAATCACTTATTTCACTTTCGGGTAAGTTTTCTGGGTACCTAACATTGTTCTATTAAAAAACCACCCTGTTATGCCACGTCTGTCATACAATTTCATTATATTAGACTTTGGGCTCAACTCATTTACATTTACCCTTTCTTTGCTTTAATTATGGACAGAAAATAAAACAGCCGATTATTTTCTCTTCTTTTTGCATTTCTCCGTGTTCTCTTTCTGGGTACAATCACTGATCTCAGTGCAAGAAATAAATCACGGTAAAAACAAGATGTCCAAGCAACCAGCAGCTCAATCTGCTCAATCATGTCCAATCTGTTTTGCACTCCCAATTCATTTGAAATACTAGCCTGCAAATGCGAAAAAGAAAAAGACAATCATTTATCCCAGAAAGACAGTCCATGGTTCTTCAAAGTGAAGTAGTACAAAATAACAACCATTATTACAGAGATGATTTTCTCCTACCTCTGTAAAACCGTGATCTACGAACAGCTTGCCGGATATCATTTTCTTGACCTTCAACAAGTCGTCGTGGTTCAGATAACAAAGGACCCGACAACTGAACTCTTTCTTTCTTATCAAACCGGTTGCGATTTTCTTGCCCTTCAAGAAGACTATTCGACTGAGATAACAAAGGTCCTGACAACAGAACTCTTCCCTTCCGGTCATTATTATAACCCTGAAAGTTTTTAGAAAACAGATTTCAGAGCCGAGGAACTTGTAAAAAGCACGATAAAAAGCAATATGAATGGAACTAAACCCTCACTCTCTCGTTTTATCGATGGAGCCTAACCTTCATAGATTAATCAGTCCTTGCTATCCTCAAGTACAAGAAAAAAACACAACCAGATCACTGACTTTAACCCTGTGTTCGGTTCATGGATTTTTGTGAGGAAAAATGGAAAACCTAATGTAACCAAAGTCCAACCCTGTTCAGTTATCATGGAAAATGATGGGCAAAAGGAACCACAGCCAAAATCTTAAGAATTTGAGTTTTAAACACCAGTTCTTCTCGTTTCATCATTCATAGTTTCAGAAATTTTGGTCCTCTTTATGTTTTGCCAACTGAACACGGTGGAAAGGGTTTCCAGTCACTTCCTTCGCTTTTTCTTCTACAGACTCCAAGTTCCAAACCAACTAAAAGAAATCATGCAGCAGTGGTTCTGAGCATTTTTACCCTTTATTTTTTTTTCTGAGCATTTTTACTTTATATTGAACTTTTGGCACCTGACAGCCAAATTTTCCCCATTGGTAAACAATCAGCTCAATTTAGATCACCTTACCACTGAGAGTTTCTGAGATTGGAAATCAACTGTATCAGAATAATCTTCCCTGGATTCCTTGATTGAAAACTCGTCATTCTCTTGCTCCTCAGATTCCAAAGCACTCAAATTTTGACCTCTTGAAATGGCCTGACTGTGTAATCTTATGGAGCCTGCATTCCCTCTTCGTTTCTTCACCCATGCAAAATTATTTGATGCAGTGACTACGGGAACTGAGCGAATACTGTCTGCTTGAGATATCTCTGTTGCTTGGGAAGCCTCAGACACTGTATCATATGATGACTTCAGTGACTCGCGAGACTGAGTGGCTCCTTTTGCCTTGAAACTGTATGCGTTTCCACCATTGTTTCTATGACCAAATTGAGTAGTGCTTTCCCCCTCCTTAGCACAAAACAATGAACAGGATGCTTCAAAAAAATAAACATCAAAAGTGTACTATTGGTAACCATAATTTGCATTTTGAAGAGTAAGATTCTACGTGCACTCTTCAAGCATTGGTGTTATATTACTTTTTTCGTCTTTTGCTAACCTTAATAATGTTAACATGAATGATGTTCTCCAACACACTCTTCAAATACGAAACAACTATTTTTTGAATGATTTGGTATTTGAATTACGCTACCCATTTGTTAAATTTGAACAGAGAACCCAAAACTTCACAAAACCTTCAACTTTTTGACATTGGACGTGTGAACCATCTGCTGGAGATGCTCTTATTGTATAACTGAAGAGGAAGAGAGAAGAAGAGGGGAGGAGGGAGATAAAAGAGGAAAGAGGAACATCGATATGTACCATTTCTGAGATAGAGCTCGTTTCCTGCAAAGCTTTACGGGTTCTTCTTGGATATCTCGAAGTTCCAGATGCTCGTGGCCTCACGGACTCCTTTCTTCTGAAAAGATGTGGCATTTTAGACTACTTGATTATCAAGTAACACAATTGCTGTCGACAGACAGATCAGGAAGGTATACAACCAATTTCAGGGGGATATGTAAGAAATTAATTTCGCAATTTTTTTTCCCCCGAAAATGTGTCTACTTTGTAGGTTTGTTTGTTATTTTGGATTTGCATAAGTTATTTCGAATTTGTTTGTTATTTCGAAAAATGTATCTACTTTATAGGGAAGTAATAGAAGTATTAGTAATTACATATTGTCGCCCTGAGGGTACAATGTGGCTCCTCCCACACAATAAAATTGGCATGATTTATACATCGATGGCCTAATATGACTACTAAATATACATTCCCGGTTAACTATCCAATTTCATCTCCTATCAAGCTCTATATCTCCATTTTGGAGACCGGATTTGACAGATTGAGGCCAATTTACCCCCTTTTTTCTTACTTTTTGTTTTTTATGAGAGAATCTTGTAGGGACCCATCGTCCTTTCAGGAATTCAGAGACCAAAATAGAGGTGTGGGAGCTCAATATGTCACATCTGGTCTCCAAAATGGAGATATAGAGCTTGATAGGAGATGCTCAAGCCTGGATCATACATTCAAAGCTTTATTTCCGCATAACAGCAACAAACATGCATGGGACCATAAGTACTACATCACGTACGTGAATGAACTGCTCTTACAAAGCCCAACAAACAAGTGCAACTCAAAGTTGTACTCTCAAATCTGACTCAAAATAAAACAACTTGTTAGGTGCACTATCAACTTGAAACGGTAGTGGTCCTTTTCCTTTCCTTTTTCTAGAAGCTTAAAAAAAATAACGCACTAAGATAATCATTGGAGGACAAAGAAGAAACTAAACTTCACCTTTTCTCATCACGAATTTTTGCATCAATCTCTTTGCTAGGTGGATACTTTGGCAAGCTTGACGGGTCACATGCATAAGGCTTTGTGGTGAAATACTGCAAAAAAGTAGAATGGAAAACATATGCATCAGAAACAGCTTCATATCAAAGGAAGCTTGGAGAAGAGTAGTGCTAAGTCTGTATTTGAAACTGTTAGCCATGGGACTAAAACAGCCTTCCTAGTCAATAGAAGAATAAAAAAACTTGTTCACTAATTGCAGAAAATTTTCACCGAACAAAATTTCATGCTTTCAATGGATTCAAAATAGCTTCGAAATTAAACATTAATAGAACAACAATTTAGTTAAAATTTACCTCAGAGTCAAGGGCAGATGAAGCAGTCCCACGCTTGTAAGGATCCATGGAAAGAAAAGTTTCCAGAAGGTTCACTGCACTTTTTGGAAATTCTTTACACCTTTCCCTCAGAGAACTTACATAAGGATGCTGGGGTTTGAACATAGTTGCAAGAGGAAGTTTAGATTTTCTCCAGTACTCATCTGATGGAGAACCGCAAAGCTTGAAGATTTTGTGTAATTGTTCTACCTGAATGTGGAAAGAAATCAACACTTAGAAACTTAGTTACACTAACTCTGTAAGGTAAAGCTATCAATATGCACGTCAACAAAGGCCCTAATGTGTCAGAATATGCCCAAGCTCCTGCTTCTCGAACTCCTACCTAACCAACTACTACGGTTTTGACAAATCTCTTAGTCTCTACATGGTGTTAATATTAAGTTGCTCACCAGAATCTCTTAAGTCTTTACAAGTCGAAGATTTAGATTAGAGAACAAAAACCTTGCATGGCCCACAC
Organism: Gaultheria prostrata; assembly: GCA_036023075.1. NCBI lineage: Eukaryota > Viridiplantae > Streptophyta > Magnoliopsida > Ericales > Ericaceae > Gaultheria > Gaultheria prostrata. The sequence continues at coordinate 7,975 of JAXBDA010006106.1, read as the reverse complement.
CCAGAAAACGAAAGGAAATAAATGCCAGTCAGAAGTTTACAGCAAAATATAATCTACAAAATTAGCAAATGTTGATTTCATTCTCAAGTCTAGACAATGCAGTGTTCACAAGGATGTAAAAATTTCCACATGGAAAATTACGTCTCAAGAAATAACTTCAGAAAGAGAAACAAGATGTTTCTTAAAAATTTAGGCAACTAAACTCAAAGTTTCTTCCATTTGAGCAATGCCCAGGAAATGCAAGCTTAGAAAATGCAAAGACGGCAGAAAATTTTGAAAACACGAAAAGCAAACATCCGGCTCCATGAGGGCCCCCTATCATTCTTCCCCAACCTCTCCTTAGGAGAAAATACAGAAAGGGTGCAATCGATGGACAGCAATGGTGCAACAAACAATGGGCAGCGGTGGTTTATATTTATGATGTTTGATTTTTTTTCTTCGTCCTTTGTTTTAATATTCTTTTCCCTCTGTTTCCTGTTGTTTACAAAAAGGCATATGTGTACTTATGATAGGAAATTACTTCCTTCCTCGTTTGCCTTTACTTAACATTTCACACAAACCATTTGCTTTGCCCTCCCCCTCTCCCTCTCCCTCTCTCTTTTTCTAGAGGAGGAGTAATTTTTCTTTTGCTTAGCCTCTGGAAGGCCGCATACACACTAAACTCCAATAGTAGAACACAAGTTTAAAGTTCACCTCAGTTCTCCCCTTAAGGATAGGCTTGCCGATAAAAAGTTCAGCAAATACACAGCCCACACTCCAAAGATCCACAGAAGCCCCATAATTTGTAGATCCCAATAGAAGTTCAGGAGGACGATACCATAAAGTCACTACACGACTGGTTAATGTCTGCCGGTGCCTTGGACTAATATAATTTGCCAATCCAAAATCTGCTATCTTCAAAATCCCTTCATTATTTATCAAAATATTGGATGCTTTTATGTCTCGATGCATTACTCCCTGCGCGTGACAGTGCTCAAGTCCAGCTAATAGTTGCCGCATATAGCACTTAATCTATCAGAGAAAAAGAACAAAATAATAGTTAATTAATCTTCTAAGGCAGAACCAAAAAATGGTGCTGAGCCATTTTCAACTATTTTTATTTCTTGAAATGCAAAAGAAATGACAACTAAAGTTGCTTATTTCTCAGCAACCTGATAAACAAACCTGTGCATCACTAAACTTGATATCATAACACGACAATAGTCCAGAAACATCATGTTCCATGTATTCAAATACAAGGTATATGCTGCATGATAGTCGATTAGTGATTAGCCCCTCTAATTTCATTATGTTTGGATGGTCAAGCCTGCGGAGGATAGTAATTTCTCGTGCCATAAACTTGACACTCTCTGGTTGAAAAGTGTCAAACCTGACCTTCTTCAGAGCAACAATCCTACCAGTTTCAACATTACGTGCGCGGTACACACTGCTGTATGTTCCTTGTCCAACCTACACATAAAATAGAATTTGAAACGGCCCTGATCAGAAGTAATAACTTAGCGGATGCAACTAGCTTAAGTGTACTGGAAGATTTTGAAGTCTAAAGGCAAGTCCGAATGGAAGAATCACTTTGTACCAGTTAATAACATTATAAACAAAATCATACGTAAGATTGCATTAGTGTTTTTTGAAATTGATCGGGTAAAACTTCATTTCTGCAGTCCATTTTCCAGATTTTAATTCCTTATATAAGACCAGCTAAAAAATTACTAGTAGGGAATCAACAAGCAATTCTTTTGAGAGTTAAGAGAACAACTCAATTCCATTGACTTTTTGTATCATCGCATTTTAGCAAATACCATTTCACATGTTCGTAAGGGGGAAAAAAATCATCTGTTGCATTCTAGAAATGCCATTTCACATGTTCATGGCGGCAATATATGAAGATTCACATGTAGTCTCAGAAATACGGAAAATCTATTCAATTACAATTCAGAAACAACCACAAACTAATCAAAGTACAAAATTGTTATACATCCCCGTTGGATTGTGAGAAAGGGGTGTACAAGAAAGGGGAGCCTAAATGGTGAGATTTGGTAACTCTAATCTTTTATCTCCTTTTCGTATCAACTCCCTCAATCCAAAGGGTCTGTTACTATGTTAGAGTACCTTATCCAATTTCTCGAACAAGTCTGCCCTCAGAGGCATCCACCCATCAACGGCCTCCGCGGCAACAGCAGTGAGCCAAGGGGGCCAACCGGCGGCAATTTGTTCCGCTTCCGTATACCTTCCAAATCTCAAACTAAAAGCAGCTTTTTTCTCAGAGTTTCCCTTCTTATTATTAGTCTTAGATTTCTTCAATTCACGTCTACTTCTACCCACAGATTCCTCCTCATTCTCCTTCTCAGGCTCCTCCTTTATCTTCTCCAAAAATTCCCCACCAAACCCACCTCGCTTAGCCAAAACAGGATCAAAATGAGTGTTCACAGAGGCATTTCGTCGAACAGGTACAGTGCTGGTGGTGGAATCATCTAAAACAGGCGATGAGGAAGGAGACCTCCTCGCCCGTTTCGAGCTAACACAACCCATTAAACCCAAACCCCGGATGGGGCGGAAATGGGTTAGAAGATAGGGGATTCACTCCCCCTACATTTAGCTCCAATGGGTTGTTTGCATATGATTGGCATTTGACCAAAATGGCCAAATACCCAACAAAATGGGAGATTAACTTGGGAGGCTAAAAAGTTGTTGGGGTCTCATTGATTCTCTCTCTCTCTCTCATCTGGGTATTGCGAGATCTGCGGAGAATGGAGGATTTTGAGGAAAGGGCGGTCTTTTTTCCTTTTTTTTGCTGTTTGTGACAATTGGTCCGAAAGTGAAGGAATAGATATTGGCGTGCCTAAATTGTTTCATCATGTTTTGTTCTTTTTTCTTGTGTTCGGAACAGAAGGTAGGGTATACACGCGCAGAGAGAGAGAGAGAGATGGGGACGGTAAGTAAGGGGTGAAATGTTACCGTTTGGAAGTTTTGAATTCTGATTTCCGTTAGTTGATTTGGTGGGTTTGGTTGGTGAATAGACATGGCCGCCCGACATTTGGATCGTAAGTAATGAAAAATAGAAAGGCATACCGAGTAGAAAAAATAAGATCAAAGTTACATTTGTACTTTTAGCACGAATTACATCAAAATAATTTTAAATGAATTCAAAATATAACCTCGGTTAATCAAATGGTTTATGGTGTTTCATAATTAATACAAACCAATTCAAAGAAGGGTGAATTACTGGCCGGTCCACTTTGGAATGGCCATGCACCACCAACTCTTTTCCCATTTTCAAAATGCACCGTCAGCTCCAAAGCACGGAAAATCTAATTGGGCCACTACACTTATCCCGTCTCTCTCTCTCCCCACCCCATATGGGCACAATTTCTCTCTCCTCAACTTCTCAACCCGTATGAAAATGCCTAAATCCCAGAATACCCTATGAAAGTGTCTAAACCTAAACCCTATGGTATCCTATGAAAGTGCTTAAATCACTAAAACCCTATATAGGAAAGTGCACCCTAAACCTAAAAAAAAAAGAAAAAGAGTGATTGACCTTAATGGTAATTAAAAATAGTGATTGACCTTAATGATAATTAAAAAAAGTGATTGACCTTAATGATAATTAAAAAAAGTGATTGACCTTAATGGTAATAAATATTTATTTTTTGGACCGGCCCGTAATAAAACCTTCAAAGAAAATAGCTTCTCCTTGGGCCGTGGAGTTGCTTAAGCTCAGAGACTTGTTGGACTTATCCGTGAACCGGTCCTATGTAGAGAGAGAGAGAGAGAGAGAGAGAGAGAGAGACTGTTGAACAAATCTAAAGACAGGACTTTGGTTTAGATTAAGGTTTAAGACATATCGTAATCCATCAATAATTGCCAGCGGTAGGGCACAAAAATCGGACACATCCAAAAGTTTAGGAAAATTGTTTTTGTGGTTTCTTTTAGTTTGCTAATTCACGTTTGCTTTTTTATATCATCAAGGAAAAAGTTTATTTGCAGAATATTTGGCACAATAATGTGCACGAGACGCTTTGCGGACATTGCCTCATTGATTTTCCGAGGATAGCATCTCAAGCAATTGCCAAGAAAATAGTGTCAGGTAAATATATTGTTGCGCTCAGATTTTACGTAAAATGTTGGACTTCAAATGTACTCCCTCCGTCCTAAAATTATAATTCAATTTGGGATTGCGTGTCATTTTCAACGGCTTATATCTTCTAATGTGAATCTCAAAAAATATGCATTATAAATCTTGTTTGATAGATCTCATTGAGAACTTTTATACGGCGCAAAAAAAAAATCAAAAATTATTTCGATAAGTACATTATTTTTTAATTTAAAAATTGCACGTAGTTTCGTAATGGACTATCAATTTGGGACGGAGGGAGTACTACTCTTGTAATAGTCCGCAACAACTACCTAAATTCAATGGACAACAACTTAGAGCAAATCCAATGCTAGATGGAAAATAGCTATAGCTATTCTCATATTTTGGCACTAAAAAGTGATTTTTGGTGCTAAAATAGAACCCAGCCTCCGGTGGTTGATTCTATTTTAGAGCCAAACAGTCTTAAATTTAACTAACATTCCCTCCACCTCACTTTTCATTACGTTTTCAACCTCAATTCAACTATCTACGTTATTTTCGACCCCGTTGTGATCTAATATTTTAACCCTTGTAGCCATGCAATTTTTCAACCCCGTTCTACCAAATTTTTCGGATATTTTTCAACCCCGTTGGACTTAATATAGCCGTCGATAGAGCCGTTTGGAACACTGATTTGGGGTTTCAAGTGAGAGCACCGGATAATTTTCCTTACTCCCTTTTCATCTTCTCTTCCTCTGTAAACAAAACGAAAAGGGTCAGAAGGGAAATAGGGCTGGCGGCTCTTGCCGAACATATCTCTCTCTCTCCCTCTCTCTGACCGTACAAGATCTCTCTCTCTCTCAAACACCCTCTCTTTCTCTCTCTCTCTCTCTCATGATCAAACCCACTTTCTGAAGGTAGATGGGAACGATCAAACCCACCACCGGCATCTTCATCTTCGTCAGATCTGGCAACAATTTCGGTGTGTATTTAAAATTCCTACCACTTTCCGGCCAGTTTCTGGCAAGTCCGATGCCCACTTTCTGGTAATTTGCAGTTGGGATGGTGAGCTGTCAAGGATGACTAGTCATCCTTTTTCCTTGGTTCTAAATATATAGAACCAACTATAGCTTTGTGCCATTTTAAAACTGGATTTGGCACTGTACTGGATTCCAGATTTTCCATTTGGTTCCATATTTTGAGTATAGAACTGGATTTGAAACCTGCATTGGATTTGCTCTTAAGATGGTCCACGCTAACAACGCTAACAAATAAATAAAAATGGTTAAAGCCTAAAAAGTGTATTGGAATTAGTAAAAAGTAATAGTAAAAAAAAAAAGGGAGGCGGGGGGGGGGGGGGGGGGTACACGGGGGGGTTGTGTTTCTTGTCAATCCACTTGGGTATTTATTTGGCCGAGTTTAGACGAGTTGTAAGTGGACGAAGATGGTCAGATAAACGAGTTCGGATTGAAATTGCTTAAGCGGAATATTTTGGCTTTTTGATTTTTCACACTCAGCCCACTTGCGTATATATTTGGTCGAGTTTAAACGAGTTGTAAGTGGACGAAGATGGTCTAATAAACGAGTTCGGATTGAAATTGCTAGGCAACAAACAGTGAAGATGGCCCTATTCTACTGAGTGGAATACTGGCTTTTTTATTTTTCCCACTTGATGAGACAAGTTATTCTCCTCACATACCTCCACTAAAAATGTCCAAAAAACCAACTTAGTGGAACAAGCGTCGTGAGTGCGTGTCGCTGACTTATTTCTCAATGCAATTGGAAAGTGATGAACACCAGAAACAAGTTCATCCACTAGAAAGGGGGAGAACCCACGTATTAAAACGAAGTCCTCAGTCCTCGACCCGGTTTGCTTCTCAAGTGATTAAGGATAGAGTCAAAGGAGGACAAGTAGTGGCGGCCACCACCACAAGGTTTTCAAAAATGAAATTATTATATAGAAAATAATAAAATTTTATCCCTGAATTATATAGATTCGCCACCACTAAATTTTGTAAGTACATATATTTTCATCACCACAAAGATAAAATCTTGGCTCCGTCCCGACAAGTGATCACCCTTTTTTCTTTTTCGTCATTTGGTTGAAAGTAGTCAGTCACCTTCAACAGCAATGAAACAGCTGAAAACAGTTTTAATCGTAAGGAATCAGAAAGGATAAAGGTATCCCATCTAAACAAATAAAGAACCTGAATTAGGATTTGAGAGATTTTTTGGGTAATGAATGAGAGAAACAAAGAAACGAGAGTAATAATTAGAAAGAAAATTTATTAGGAACCTTGTTGAAAGTAGGGGTGATTCTGGAAAAAACCAAAGCAAAAATTATTCCCTGTTTTGTGATTTGTGTAAAAATTATTTCCTGTTTTGTGACCCACATTATAATTAATATGTGAATTGGAAAGAAATATTTTCTGGGACCATTATGATGGGAAGGTGAGGCTTATCCATTACACTGAAAAATTCCTGACTCACCCTGTCTAAGCAAGTTGGTCAGGGATATTAAGATTAAGGGTCAGGGTAGAGAAACCTCTTTCCTAAGGAGCTTGCTCTTTTAAGTAAGCTGTCGAATTACCACCTAGCTTATCGACATGGATCAAGATTTTTGAAAGTAATAAAACATGATATTCTAGATCCTGTAAATTAAGTTTACAGTTTCAACTTTAAGGGTTGTTTTTGTTTAAGTCAATTTTTAAGCCGATAAATTATCAGAGAATAACCTTGTCTCTCGTAAATCAGAACAAATTAATTTTGAGTTCAAGCCAAGAATTAAAGCAAGGCATAAAGTCCAACTCTCTCCTACACCCATAATTGTGTGTGGACCCCACATGCATGTGAGGGGGTTGTAAATGGTTGGAACCGAAATGGTCGTACATATAGCATTGTTCGAAAGAGTAATACTTCCATCTATTTCGTTATTGAAACCACACATGATGTAGCTGATAAAAAATACTATCGGCACAAATTGCCATTAGTACAGGAGGAAGAAAAGAGCAGCCATCTCTGTTAAGGTGTTAAGGCTAAAGAGAAAATCATGTTTTGTTCTCTATTTCACTTGCTGAACAAAGAAAATGCGGCTTTGAATCCATGCGATGTCAATGGCAGCTTATCACCAACAAGCTGCATCACCCAGTTCATTTAAGAAAACTAAAAGAAAATACTCTAATTAAAGGGTTTCCAGAGTTATATATTGATATAGCCGAATCATCCAAAAATGATAGAACCCTTTCTGTCGATTTCAAAGATGATGAATCAATATTTCTGTCCTGATCATTCAACTAAAATGACAGTACAGTTTAACAAGAACAATACTTGAGTAGAGCTAATTCACAATTTGGTTTCGAGAAAATAAGTTGTAGAGACAACCATGCCCTCCTTATCGAACGTGCGAAGTAGTCTCTGTCTCTTTCCAGGAGACTCAAGCCAACAGAACTCCAAATGGAATGAATAGTATTCAGCTATGCTCTTTGCCACGTCAGAAGGGCATGCCATGTACATTCCCCCAGGCAGTAACGTCACCTGGAAATCGCCATCATCGAATTTGAGCAAGTTGTCGGACATGGTACCCTTCCACTGTATATTATTTGTGACATCTCCTCCAACAGATGTAGAAATATTCGTCTGTTTCAGAAAATAAAAGGGAAATTTATCGAAATGGTCCCTCTAGTTTCACCCCAGTCTCGATTTCGTCCCTCTAGTTTCAATTTCACTCTAACGAACCCTGTAGTTTCAATTTTGGTCGATTTGAGTACAATTGGTAACGGCCGTTAGGTTAAAGATAACGGAAATTGCAATTTCAGGGTTTTTGAAGGGGCAAATATGTTTTTTCGCCCCCCTTCTTCCCCAATACTAAAACCCTAACTCATCCTCCCCATTTCACATGTC